>PVKE010025239.1:0-23218 GCA_004027555.1 Craseonycteris thonglongyai | reverse complement strand
TGTGCACCGGTTACATGAGTGCCCTTCTAAGGCCACATTCACTTTCTTCCCTTATGCTGCTCACTGGTCTACCTTAGAGCTCTCAAGTGGCTGCTCAGTATTTCTCTCAGAAAACTATCCATATAATACATATAACCCTGGCCCCTACCAGAGCAACAAACCAAAAGTTTTTATCTGTGGATAAAAGGCACTGTCCTCTTAAAATAAACTCCTCCTCCTGACACACTCCTTTAAGAATTCCATTATGAAAGTGATTTCATAAAAAAGTTTCCAGCAAATACTCCCAAGCTTCCAGGACATGGCTGGACTTTGCTGGATTCAGGGGTCACTATTTTGGACTACTTTATCAGCCTGGAGCCCCTACATTCACTTCTAAGAAAAAAAATGTGCAATTATCTTCATGTACAATTATTCTCGATGCCTCTGATTGGTCCACCCTCCACTTTCTGACGGACTTGACCTGTTCAACAATTGCAGTCACCTTTCCCGTGTCCCTCTCTCATCCCCTGAGGTTCTGATGACATCCGTGTAGAAATGCTTGGACAAGACTCCATGTCATTAGTCAACTGTAGGTCAGAGGTACCAGGGCTTGTTCTGAGACGTTGTCTGGCCTCAAATCTGAGTAAGTGTCCCCACATAGGTAGAGTAACTAGGTGTTGCTTCCCTTACTGTATATTTAACCAAAACTCTCAGTGAAACTCTCTCTGTCCCATCCCCACTGTAGTGAGCATGATAGGAAGATTTCTCAAACCATCCATTTTTGAGCTAAAGAATTCTCACCTCATGTTTGTGTAAAAAAGAGGGTAATTATGTTGATCTTCCCATGCAAGATGAAACTAATCATTCAATACCAAACTTCATCAACATTTCAGCATAGCTCAGCACCAAGACCCTCTTTTCAGTGTAGTTTAACACAAATACCCACTAGCAGACCCCAGTGGCCTTGAGCTTGAAGAGCTTTCCTGCCTGCTTTGCCGGGACACTTCTGAATGGTTAATCATGCACCACTTCATAGACTCCCCCTTCTATTATGTCTGATAACTGGTGCTCAGCTTGTCCCTCACATGCTGAGGGGCCATAGCCTTAGATTAACTGAGATATTCAGCCAGGCAGCAATGTGGTATGGGTCTAAGAAAAGCTACATTGTCTGTACAGGAAATGACCCTAGCTTAGAAGCAGTTTATCGCAACGGGTGTATGGATGGTCGAAAAATCTCTCATTAACACACATTCTCAAACTCCTTCCTCTTTCTTTTCTCTTAAACACCTCTTCCCGGCCTCAGATTGGAAAGAACCTTTTAGCTGGTGCATGCCCTCCGCAATCTGGAACAATTTACTATGAGCGGACGATGTCAGTGGGCTGATAAGCAGGCTGTTATTAGTACTGTGCTGATAGGCTCTAGCTGTGCTTTTTTGGGACAGTTGATAACTGTGGATATGAGCAGTGAGTGAGTGAAGCCCTTTATTATTTCTTTTTAATCCCAAGGGCACTATTTTTGTATGTTTTCTAGTGTGATTCAATCTGTAATTCTAATCACTGCCTCCTTCCTGCCTTCCTTCCTTTGACCTTCCCTCTCTCCTTCCCTCTCTCCCTTCCTCCATTCTTTTCCCCTCTTCTTTCATTTCTTTACTTCTTTCTGTCCATCCTTTATCTGAGATATTGTAGAACTCCTAGTAGGTACCAGCTACTATCATGATTTAGAGTTTACTGGTGGATGGAGTTTGTAGTATAGGAGCACAAGCAAATCACAGTGATACATGCTATTACCGAGGATAAGAGGCTCATAGTGGCCCTACTTAGATCTCCATAGTCTCAGTATTTTTGCTGCTATACTTTTCCTTATAATATATAATTCCCACTAGGTGAGTAATTCCCTGCATATCTTCCACTGATGACTCCAAATGGGCAAGTTTCTCTTCTCCTTGAGGATGACTTTCCAGCCTACATTAAATTCTCACTCCTGAATCATAACCCTTATTTACTCATAATGTGTTCTTGTGGTGACTTGCCTTGCTATCTTGGTTGGATTTAAAATTTGCACCATTACTTATCGTTCTGTGGTTTTGCATTCTGCCTTCCCAGTTAGACTGCAAGTTCCTTCAGGGCAAAGACTTGTCTTGTACCTCTCAGAATTTATCACGGAAGAAGCACTGTTCTCGATTTCAGGAATCTGGGTTCTGATCTCCATTCCATAACTAACTGGCTTTGTGACTATGAGCCAACAGTTTAGTGTCTTGAGTTTTAAATATTCTAATATAAAAACATAATATTCAGGCTTGATCATTTTCATAGTTTTTTTAAGTTCTAAAGCTCTAGAGTTCAGAGAGAATATCATACAACACTCAGCTCAGTGCCTAGAAGAGTGGCTTAAATGTAGCAGGCACTCAGTACACATCTGAAAAAATTTGAAATATTGTTTATTGTCAAGAGCACTCAAATATGGTAGAATTTGAATAGGCCACTATTTTTCTAAAGGAACCTTACAATATTGGGAATGTACTTCATACCAAGGTCTTTATTGACAAAGATCAATGATTCTCCTCCCAATGGTGAACATAACTATGAAATCAAATCCTAGACCTGCTTCTAATTAGCTGTGTAATGCTGGACAAATTATTTAAGGTTTCTGACCCTCAAGTCCTTCATATATATATATATATATATATATATATATGAATAATTCTTGTCTCATAGAATTGTTTGTTATGAAGTAAAGACAAATCTTAGCTGCTACCTTGAACTGAAGAAGTGAAAGTTAGATATGTAAATTACTTGCATCTTAAACTCATCTTTTAACTTAAAGCTTGGGATAATTCACCCAGGAGTCTTAAGGAGGCTATGGCAAAGGCTTTAGAATAAATTCTAAAATTTCCAAATGAGATTTTTTCTAGGTCCCAGAGCTTCATTAGGACAAATGGTTGCCTTGATTTCTTTTGAGTGGGCCTGTCAACTCTTCAACCATATCATTTCTTTGATGGGTAGGTTGACAAATAGCAATGTGGTAAAATCTAATCAGCCAGTGTTATTCCTTAGAAGAAGCCTCTTATGGTATGCTTATGGGCATATACACTGGAAATGATGGCTATACAAGGATAGAAATACCTGGGAATGTAAGGCATTTTTGCTGCTTTTCCTTAACAGCAGTTAGTGTATTGGAATCTGATTTCATTGCCTGGAATCCTCCTGAGGTCTTTTCCTTTCTGCCCCTCTCTGGGTCTGTTCACCAGCAATCATAATCAGAAAGGCCAATTTCCTTGAAATGAATATGTAACTTGTTTCTAAACTAAATGTAATTGGTTGTGGGATTGTCAGTCTCTTCCATTTGTGTGGCTACAATTTTCACTATTAAGGGTCCACTGTTCAAATAACTTTTGTCCATTTATATTAGAATATAAGGTTCACATTTAATAGTCTTGAGGGAGAATGCCTGGCACTTACTGAATTACCCAGCAGAACCATTCTGGGTACTTGATGTCCTGCATTCATCAAACCGCCTTCTTGGTTAACAGCCAACCATCCCCTCAATACCAGAGAAGCTGGATTCCAAGGCTTGTAGTGGTAAATGTTTAAAGAATGAAACAATTATGTTTAAGGAGAAACCTAGTCTTCAGCTACCCTCTCCCCCACCTCCTGGAAACCTTAGAAGTAATGACCAAATTAATGCAACAATCTTACAAACAAACAAGTCCACCTCTGGAGATGACATTTTAATCTCAGCATACTGAAGAGAACATGTAGACACTAGTCAAACACATGGTTTCTCCTTACAGCAGGCATGTTTTCTTCTGTTTAATAGTAGTAGTTAACACACAGTCCTGCAACCTGAAGTTTGGTTTATTGAGGAATGTTTGGAACTAAACGGTTGCTTTTATTTTCTTAATTCACCTTCAGCAGATCTTCAAGACTTGGGGACTCAATGAAAATAAAAGAGGGTGCAGAGCTAAAATATTCATGTTCTTTTATAAGTCCATTCTGGTTTTCTTCTTTCTATCTGTGATTGCTCCTTTATTTCACCTTCTCTGTGATTCTTTCCCTTTTACACCTGCCTGGATGGCTTCACTTCTGACCTTAAGTCGGTTCATCAAATGTCTATTGGCATAAAAGCATTTTAGGTGACAGAGGAAGGCAAATATAAATTGATCATTGGATCTGCCTTTAAGATTTTCCCTCCTACCTCCATCTGAGCCCTGAACAGAAGTATTTGCCCATAAGCCCAAAGACACAATTAAACTTGTATAACTGGCCCATCAAGGATATGATGTACTTGACCTCTTTTATGAGTTTCCTTTTGGGATAACTTTTATAATACTATAGGAAAGCTCTGAATATACTTGTTACTGTTTTCATATTTCCAACAAGAGATAATGTGGAATGAGGAGAATATACATAGAAATGAAAACACGCGCAGAAATTAGGAGACATCATTGGAAATCATGGCTTTCATTATAATCAACTTCTCACTTGGCCTTTTTAGCGTGCCTTCTGGAAAATGAAGGAGATTGGGTTCCACTCATAGAATCTGAACAACAGTTGAAAAGAACCATCCAGAGTTAACTGAGTTTAGTTAGAGCTAGATCTTACTGAATGGGAAGGGAATAAGTCATTGGAGGGACCCTGGCAGAGCCTTAAAGTTTGCCAATTTTAGTTAACTTACTTTTCTAACCTAAGAGTAAAGTTGTCTATTTTTATCAACAGCAAGAAAGACT
This sequence comes from Craseonycteris thonglongyai, assembly GCA_004027555.1. NCBI lineage: Eukaryota > Metazoa > Chordata > Mammalia > Chiroptera > Craseonycteridae > Craseonycteris > Craseonycteris thonglongyai. The sequence continues at coordinate 18,512 of PVKE010025239.1, read as the reverse complement.
GTCTTGTAGAACAAAGTTCATGGTTGTTTTTCAAGTTAATGTTAGAGCTGAAAACATAGGATGACAATTTCTGGCCACTGGTAACCTATCGTAAATCTACCATCCACAATGGTGTTCTGACAAAATTCATGGTGTTAATGAAGTAATCTTGAAATACTCATCTTTCTGATCTATGGAAGATCTTGGGAATAACAAACTTGATATGCTTATAAATCACAGAGAAATTTTTCTCTATTACTCTTAAATTTGATTTTTTTTAAATGTTGAGGCATAATGTGTTTGGCTAGCATTCTTGCAAGCCAAACACATTATGCTTTTAGATTCTGTTATGTTCTTTTAAAGTCTTTGTCTTTCCAAACTGAAGAATCCCATTTCTTAGCCTGTTCTCATAAAGAAGCTCCTTGTCTGATTTAATAGCTCTGCCCTGGTTGTCTTCATGCCAGTTCTCAGTTTTCTTGAGCTGTAACGACCGAATGATGCTCGTGAATCCAGGTGTGCGTAAGCCATGTTTCCATAGATGGGAAGGATTAAGTTTTATGCTCGGTTTTCAGTAATTTTTCTGATGATGCTCGGGGTACTGTAGCCTTCTCAGCCACAAGAGCACATTGTGTTGATTTCATAAAGCCTGTGGTAGGACGCTTTTCTGAGTCATAATTGTTCAGATTATTTTGAGAGTAGGTACACTTCTGTCCTTTGTTTACCTAACTTCGGTTGCTACTGAAACATTTGGTAATTACCAGGGATTTTTGAAACACTGTAGAAAAACCTCAACCTATTGATATCCGATTTGTTTTTCTCCTGAACAATGTTCTTATTGCAATAGAATCACTTTTTCCATTACTAGCATTTGGTCTTCTAAAGCGGTGAGGTTTCACAGTGGGAAACTCTTTATAGGTGGCCTGAAAGTCAGACCTTTTTCCAAATTAATATAGTAAGTACTTTTACCCCATTAGTATTTTGATCTCCACGATATTATATGTATAATGTCTCCATTAAACATATAAATATGTAAACATGATATGTTTAATGTTCCAGTGAAGGGGACAGAAATGGGAGGCACAGAAATGGGAGCTTGTTCAGATGAAGCCTATCAGAGCAATATTAAGTTCTTTCTACCTGAAAGCACCAGCAACACTATTCAAAAGATAAACCTAACTATAGACATTGGGAAACTAATAGCCTGGTACCTGAGGGGATGTTTGGAGGTCTTTGAGAAGAAGAAACTATTGATATTTAGATTTAATTGATGATGCTATCAAAGGAATAAGTCATTGGAAATGTACATGCTAGTTGACAGAATGGCCCCCTGGATTCAAACTGAAGTTAGAATCTGACTCCCCCACATACTGACACAGTGAACTTGGGCCAGTATGCTGAAGTTCTAGAGTCTGTTTTCCCATTTGGTAGAGAAATGTTAGGAATAATGGTAATACTTATCTCACAGATTGTTTTGAGAATTCAAAAAGGGAGTGCATATAATACACTTAGCATAGCATCTGGCATATAATAATTTCTAAATATACTAGCTACAAAAATAATAATTAATGATTTGGCTATTATTATTGATATGAGACCTCAGAGTTTTTCAGTAGAACTAATTATTGAAATTTATCATAGGGTGATGGAAAGAGAACTGACTTGGGCTGGTGAGCAAACAATGCAACACATACGTGATATAACGCAGAATTGTATACCTGGAACCTATGTGATTTTTACCAACCAATGTCACCACAATAAATTTAACAAGTAACAAAAAAAGTAAAACGTTAAAAACATACCAAATACAAAAAAAGAAATTTATCAACTGTGATAGAATGTATTAGGTAATTAAATTGAAGTTTGACTGCTTATGAATTGACCTAAGGAAAAATGCTTTTCAAATGTAATTTTATGTATGAAATTAAAATGATAATTAAAGCTCATGAAGGAGAGACAAGCACATGAAACTTTACAATGTGATAAGTGCTATTTTAGAGGCATAAACAAATGGTGAGGGTGCCCACTGATAATTGTGAATTATTGTGTCATTTCTGAGACTTATTTTTGGAAATAGTGCCTATATTTTTCTCTAGAACACCACTGTCAGGTGATCTTGACTTTACCCTTGATTATGAAGTTGGTTACTTCATGCTGGCCAATCAGAGCACTGCATCCTACTCACCACAGTAAATGCTCCAGAGAGGGGCACTCGACTGAAAATCAGGTACAAGACTTGGTTGAAACTTCTGGGAGAGAGCTGTTTTATACTTTCCTGGATTGGTATCCTGGCATGACTGACCTCCATATTGCCTTGGTGAGCAAAGACCCTGTTTGTTAATGGAGACAATGCAGAGGACCACATAACAGACAGATGGGGGGAAACTAGGTCTTCACGACCCAGAACTTTCCAGCTATTAGTGCCTTTGTGCGTAAACTGGTATGAATTAGGATTTTCATTGCTTGCAATCAAGCAAGCCTTGGTATAGAGAATTAATTTTACTTGGACAGGAAATGTTCTGTAGGGGCTGATTTTAATGTCACAGGAGTGGATAAAATAGAGGACATTCAGAAATAAGGCAGAGGGAATAATAGCAGCGCCAAGACACAAATATGTCAAAAGTCATGTTTGAAGAATATAATATCAGCATGGCCAAAGCTTCTAACTCTGATGGCAATGCTTAGATCAGCCAATATCCTTCCATCTGTGGGTGTCATAGTATAGTTTAAAAAAATGAGCTTAAGAGAAAGTTCAAATCCACTATATGCCAATTATAGTGGGTGACCTTAGGCAGGTACCTAACCTTATTGAAACTCACTTTCCAATTCTTTGCTGTGAGAACAAAAATATCTACGTATGTTTCATAGCCTTTTTGAAGACTAAATTAAAATGTGATATGGAAAACTATTGAACAGTTTCTGCCCAACATAAGAGTAGGTGCTCCATAAAAATACAATCTGTACTGACTTCTAATCTTTGCCAACAAAGGGATGGCATCTTCTGATTAATTTAATGTTCTATGAAAAACTCTTTGTGTTTTGATATTATTTTTTGCTGGAAACCTTAAAGGAGTGTGGAGTATGTTGGTCCACTTTCTTAACTTACAAATGAGTTCACTACAGACGAGTATTTCTCTGAGGAGTGAGGATCTCTTATTGTGCACAGATGATAATCCTTATAATGTTGTACATGGGCATTGGGCAAAAATATCTAATGATTCCTATATTTCAAAACCATGAAATAATGCCAAACTAAAATTTCAACAGAAGCTTTTTATCCATGTGTCTTGTCTGCCTTTAATGAAAGCAAATAATAAAGTAGAATTCTGGTAGAGGGCCCAGAACCAATTGTGTAATAGTTAATCTAGGTTTGACTATTATTAGTTCATTTCCTTTTTATCCATGTTCTTTTTTGGAACAGCCAAGAAATGTATCATGTTAGTAAAATACCTTTGAAAGTCAAGTATTTCCCCCAAACCTTTGGCTGGCTAAATTTGCAACTCCCCCAATTGTGAATTCCTTTAACAGATATTTATTGAGCACATAGTATGTGTCAGAGCATGTTCAGGACACTGACAATGTCTGTCAGAAATGGAGTACATATTCACTGGATGAAGCTGTGGTCAGTTGAAAATGTGGAGAAATGTAGCAGATGTCATAATATTTATTGTAACATAACGTAAGAGACACATAAAAATGATTTCAGTGATTTTCAAAATTTCTGATTGCGTCCAGAATTAAAAAAAATACATTGTTGTAGATATATTTTATATAGATATATGTGTACATATGTATAACTGAAACAAATGTTCCTCAAATTAATATTCACCTTACTCCTTGGATTCAATCTGATGATGTTTTCTATTCTGTTCCATATTATTTATTTTTTAAAATGCTGTAAGTATTGGTCAGCAACTCTCTTAAATTTATTTCAGAACCCATTAATGAGTGGTGATCTGATACAGGCAAGCTAAGAATAATCACTCAGGTAACAATAATGTTAAGGAGAGCTTTCTTTGTTGATCAACTTTTATTATATTCAGTTAGGAAGAACTTTCCTTAAAGGAGAAATTGACCTAATAGATGTAGATCACCTCAAGTTGACTAAGGGGATTTGGACCTATGTGTTGGCAAGCTGCGTGTCAAGTGCAAGCAGGGGTAAATTAACATAGTGAGATTAATTAGCAAACCACAGAAACCAAGGTTTCTGATGTAACTCCTGACCACTCACCACTAATTAGATGAATGTGGACATTGAAGTCATAACAGAAATCATAGAAACTGAATATAGCACTAATCAAAACAGGTGAGAACAAGATGAAGTTATGTGATTATTGTGAAAATGGTGGGGCACTAGTCTAACATTAAAGAGCCATAATCCACTGGATTTTAGCACTAACAATTGAAAGTTGCTGCTTTGGTTGCAGTATGATAACAATCCAGGAAATATAAGTTTAGCTAGATTATCAAGTGTCCATAGTTGGATTCTATTTTTCTTATACCATTGTTCTTCTTAGCTTCCTCTCTTGGAAGCTATTATCTGTTCCAAAATTCAAGATTAATTAAAAAAAAAAAAAGATAACAGGTGAGGGAAACACCTTCATTAAGGGAAAAATAAGAATGAATCGCAGCTGTTCGCATTTCCCTGTGCAGGCCACACTGGCAGCCCCCTTTAATGCTGCTTTGATGGCTTTGCACACATTGTTACGTTGTTGCTGCTGAGATACCAGGTAGGAGTGTAATAGTTTCTGGATTTAAAGGTAAAGCATGTGGTACTTAGGGTCTTGCTTCTGGCAAGTGAAAAGCCAAGCAATTACCAAGGTGTGCTGCGATGCTGATAGTGTGAGCATGCCACGCCCAGCCATCGAGGGCTCCTTGTATCCCTTGCTGGGATCTGCTAGAACTGGCTGCTTCAGCTATCAATGGGATACTGAAGTAGAAGGTGAAAAATTGTAGCCTACAAAATGTTTACCTGGTTAACATTTTCCTGGTTTTTAGCAGCCAAATGTCATAGGATGTACAGATCTCCGAATGTGACATGTTTCAGGTGACAGGTGATAGCCAAATTATGTTTACATCCCCACAGCTCAACACAGCCCTAGCAGTATATACTAGACAAAACTACTTTGGAATTACATTCCAGATGCAACTGGTAGAAGGCCAGAAGCACAAGTGGACATTTAGGTAAGTGCACCAAACATCAGCAAAAACGATGGAGGTGCTGGAGCTCGGAGAGGCCATGCTACTTCATTCAATTTAATGCTACTTCAGTCAAATTAATTAACAGCCTCAGTAATTGTTGTGAGGTTGGAAAGCCATGTTTTAAGCATTTACATCCTAATATGATTGTTTTTTAAATTAACATTTAGGCACTTTATTTTGCTATGCTTAGGGGATTCGGGGTGACTTCAAAATATTTTTTCTTTTTAAGATTTATTTTATTGTTTGAGAGAAGGTGAGAGGGAGAAAGAGAGAGCAAAAGAGAGACAGAGAGAAGAGGGGGTGGGGTGCAGAGCAATCTCCATAGTTGTGCATCATTAGTTTTTTGACATAGTTTCATTCCACACAAGTGGATGTGGGGTTGCACAGGGCGGAATTGAACTGGGGGCCTCCCTCATGGGAGTCAAGAACTTTCACTGCCATCCTGGCGGTTACCAATTGCATGCTGCAGTTCTGCATGTGGGTTTGCATGAACCAGGGCTGGAATTTGATCCTGGATCTCACAGTTGCAAGGCAAGCACTCAACATACTGAACTATCCCAGCATCCCCTCCTCCTCCTCTTCTTTAAATGCTGCTTTGTATTTATAAAAAAATTATTTTGGGGGGTTTTCTAGTATTTTTGTGCAGTCTTTTCTTCTAGGTTCATTCTTCCATAGGATAAAAGGTCTGTTGTTGTTTTTTTAAATTATTTATTTTATTTTTTTTGATACAGAGAGAGACAGAGAGAAGGGGGAGGGCCCGGAGCAATCTCCACAGTTGTACATCATCAGTTTTCCACATACTTTCATTCCACACAGGTGGGCAGGGGCTGCACAGGGCAGTAACTGGGCAGGGGGATGTCACATGGGAAGCTCACCAAGCTGAGAACTGAACTGGGGGCACACCCCAGTTCAGCATATGGGTCCACATGGGCTGGGGCCAGGGCCAGGGCCAGGATTTGATTCTTGGACCCCGAGGCTGCAAAGTGAGTGTTTAACCCGCTGAGCCATCCTGGTATTCCCAGAAGATCTGGGGGGCAGTAAATGTTCTTTGTATCAGGTAAGGTAGGTTAGGCTATGCTACAGTAAGAAAAACCCTGCAGATTTCAATTGCTTAATACATGCACACCATTTATTCTTTGCTGTGTAAAGTCCAGTGTGAGTCAGGTGACTCCCCATGGCTGCTGCTTCATGGGGAGACGCTTTTGAAAAATGCTTATTTGAAAGCAGTTCTAGGTTGGCAGATATTTTGCCTCAGCAGTTTGAAGATAGAAGTCCTTGGCTTTGTGTTTCCACTGTTTCTGCTGAGAAATCAGGTAGGAGCGTTAATTGTTTTTTTTTTGTAAATGATCTCTCTCCTGCTCACAGCACACCACACACACCTCCAGTTGCTTTTAAGGTCTTTAATTTTAGTGACCTGCAATTTAACTACGATATACCTGGCTGTGTGTGTATTCCATCTGATTATATCCTTTTTGGGGTACCCTCAACTTCATGAATCTGAGGATGTGTGTCTTTCATTTATTTTGGAAATGTGTCAGGTTTTATTTCTTGCATATTTCCTCTTTCTCACTCTATCATGTCTTTCTGGAGCTTGAATCAAACGTGTTAAACTTTTTCATTCTAGTTTCCCTGTGTCCTAGCTGTTCTTTCTACTTTTCGACGATCTATCTACGTACTGAGTTCTTTGTGACTTTTTAGACCTATGTTTTAATTTATTTATTTTTGTTTTTTTAAAGATTTATTGTTTTTGACAGAGACAGACAGAGACAAAGATAGAGACAGAGAGGAGGGAGAGGACCCAGAGCAGTCTCCATAGTTGTATGTCATCAGTTCTTGACATGGTTTTGTTTCACACAGGTGGTCAGGGGCCACGCAGGGCAGGAACTGGGCTGGGGGGCCTCTTGCATGGGAAGCACACCCCAGTTCAGCAGATGGGTCCTCACAGGCTGGGGCCAGAATTGAATCCTCAGTCCTTGTGGCTGCAAAGAGAGCACTTAACCCACTGAGCCATCCCGGTTTCCCTGTTAATTTATTTTATATTCAGTGAATGTATCCATTGATTTTCTAACTTGAATGATAATATTTCTATTTTGATAACTTTTGTTACATTTTCAACTTTAACTGGTAACTCATTCCCATAATAATTTATATCTATATCTATCTATCTATATCTATATCTATATCTATATCTATATCTATATCTATCTATCTATCTATCTATCTATCTATCTATCTATCTATCTATCTATCTATCTATCTATCTATCTATCTATCTATCTTTTTTATAATTCCTACATCCTTCATCTATATGGGCCAGATTGTGTATGTATGTAAATGTGTGTGCGCGTGTGTGTGCGTGTGTGTGTTTGCCTTGCTAATACTCTGGAGTCCTTAAAAAAATGTCAAACTGTCTGTTCGGGGTGGTTTATTTCTTCATGTGCGTTGAGATTTTTTGATGGTGATCCTATGATCCTTGAAGGTCGGCCTGTGGGAAGTCTTGATGGCTCTTGTTTGCCCGGCTTCTCTCAGAATTCTCCATTGGACTTACCACATGGTGGAGGCCATTGATTTCAGCTTCCATCCTGAAGCACACAGACCCAGAAAACCAGAGACGACCAGGGACCCCGCCGCGTCTTGACTTGAACTTGATTTCTAGTACTTATGAGTTTTAATATAGTTTTCTTATGTTTGTTGATTGTGGGTGTTTCTTTTTATATCTATACCTATCTTTTATGCACTTTATTTTGGGGCATTCATCATTTTCTAGGAAGTTTATATGATATTTTATATATAAAGGATGTTAACTCTTTGTCATGTTGCAAATATATATATATATATATATATATATAAATAAATATACACATATATATGTACACATATATATATATATATATTAAAGTTTTTAAATTTTGTTTATGATATGCAGGACATTCCTATTTTTATATTATAAAAATATCCATTTTAAAATAGTTTCTTTTTCTTTTCTGTTTGGAGAAATCTCCCACAGTTTGTAATAAGATAAATATTTACTAATGCCTTACTCCATTTCTTTTGTCATATCTATGCATATCCTACATTTAGATTTTAATCACTCTGAAGTAAGTCTTAATATATAAGGTAGTTATCCAAATTTATATGTTTTCAAACAGTTAATCAATGTCTCCAAACCTTTTTACTGATACTAATTTCCCTTACTTATTTTCATTTTCATTTGTATCCTATTGTAAATTATAGTTTCGATTTCCTTGTTTGTCCAGTAAATATTTAGGAGGGTGCTTTGGAATTTTCAAACTTTAATTTAAAAACTTGTTGAAATCAGAGACTATGGGCTCTGCAATTTCTATATTATGTCATTTGCTGCATTTTCCATTATAACCCAGTATGAACTTAGGTTTAGTCAATGTACAGTATAGCATTAAAATAAAGATATTTATTTTAATGTTCAACTTATCTATGATAATAATTCCAATCTTTTCTTATTAAAAATGGTTGTTTAATAAATTAAAAAAATTAATTTTTAAGATTTATATTTGAAGATAATTATCCTAGGTTCTTCCTAGTGTAATGTACCTTACTAGCACTTGGCTGGTGTCAATGGTATCCACTAATCCAATTGTACTGAAATGTGTGTAGTTCTTGACTGTGACTTTTCTGGGTGTAATGGTCATTCTTTCCCTGACCTTACCCTGGCCTGTGATTTGTAGATAATAAACACTTTTAAAATGTAGTTGAATTTTACCTAATTAAACTCAGTGCATAGCTGCAAGAGGAAATTCCTACAGAGAGTAAATCCCAGAAACAGTTAAGAAAATTATGTCCTTAATGCTAGATGTATGGTCACTCAGGTAGAAGGTGGCAGGCCTTCAGTTATGGTTCTGGTAACTGTTTCTGTCCATTAACATGCACAGAATTCTGTCTACCCTGATAAAGTTGTCCTATCAAGAACTCAGTGTTGACATTGGATTAAATTTGGTGGACTTGAGGAATGGGCTTTCTATTTCTAGAAAATTAGATGTCCATTAGATCAACCATAATACTACTGAAATAACCTTCTTCCTGGGAAATAGTACATTAATCCAGGAGTAAAACCAAGAATGCTCTTGACTCCAGGCCAAAAAGATAACTGCTGAAACCCTCATCTGTCTAAGGCTCCCAGGGGTCTCCAAACTTTTCAGCTCGCAGGCCGCATTAACTATCAAACAGCAGTGTGGGGGCCGACTACACACTTGAGGTCCAAATAAAAAAGAATCAAAACATAGATGTTGTTTTTAACTATTTATTTAATATTATTTTATTCAGATGAAAAGGTCTCCACGGGCCGGATGAGAGGGCCTCGCGGGCCACAGTTTGGAGACCCTTGGGACTCTAAGCCTTTATGGGACTTGAAAGACATACTTCTGTCCCTTCTGTGATAAATTTAAGCATAGTATTCTTTACTCGTCTTAGTAAACCTAACACACAACTTCAGCCTTCCTAGATAGGCAACCATTCTTCTTTAAGGTCTTCCCATGATGTTCTCAATGTGTGGTTGATATGGGCTGCTTGGAAGCCCACTCATTAAACCAAGCTTTCCCAATCTGGGGAAGTCTTTTCTCCTCCATTTCTTTGGTTTATGCCTTATTTAGGAGCTATGGTAATTAGATATTATAGATACAAGGACAATGAGACAGATAACTTAGAAGAACGTCCATTTTCTGCTGACATATAAACCTAAACATCGCTGAAGTCAAGAGAGAAGAAAAGGCCTGGACAACTTGATAGGGAGATGAGACAGGGAGAGAGAGAGACGAAGAGGGAGAGAATTTTGTATGGTGGGGACAGGGAGAGACAGGTAAGGTATGAAGATTAGAAAAGCAAATTCTTAATTATCCTGCGAAAGGTGCTAGATTTTCTCAGTTCTCTCTAGAGGCCATCTGAATCAGTTCTCCCAGGGCCTCCGAGTGTGACAAAGTGAGCTCACGCTCTAACATCCCACATGGATTGCTCCCAGGACAGAGCCAGAGGAGCCTGGGCTGAGGCTGTGGAGGGCTGAGGCTGTGGAAGGCTGAGGAATCCACTGAGCTTTTCCTGGGCTGCTGACCAGATTCAGATTCACTCTCTCTTCTTTATGAGAAGTTTCTGATTTCTTCTCTCCAGACCTTCCTGTCTTCATTCCTGGACTATGTGAGTTCGACCCTTTATTGCTTTCTTTAATCTTGCCTGTTTTCCTCCTTCTATTCTAAGAACCCCACAGGAAGCAGAAAGGTGGCTCATGTGTGGATCTGGCACTCAGACATATTTGTTTGGCCTACACTGTGGGGAAGCCTGTACACTTGCATTTAATTTGAATTAGTGGCCAATAATTGCACAATTTTCTGTAAGAATCCAGATTTCTCACTTCTCTTAAAGTTTAGAAGATCTGTCCACACTGGGTCCACGTTTATGGAAAAAATGGGTTGGGGTTCTTAAAAACATTACGCCAAGTGAACAAAAACAACATAAAAGACCACATGTTATATGATCCCATTTACTTAAAATGTCCGGAATAATCAAATCTATAGAGACAGAAAGTGGATTAGTGGTTGTCCAGGGCCGGGGGTATTGGAGGGTACAGGGTTTCTTTTGGGGAATGAAAATGTTCTGAGCATGATTATGGTAATGGTTGCAAATCTGTGAATATATTAAAAAGCACTGAATTGCATACTTGAAGTGTGTGGATTACATAGTATGTTAATTATATTTCAACACATGTTATTTTTTAAAAATGGGTTGGAGCTGGGTGGCATATACCACATATGAGGAGTCATCAAGAAATTTGCAAAACAGGGGTGTTATTGGAGAGGTGGGAGTACTAGTGCACACAGTTTAATTGTGTGACATTATTAGTATATGTGCCAAATTTCAGCCTACTTGCATCCATGTTCTTTCAAATATCACTAAAGAAGCATGTCAATGTGAAAAAAAACCCAAGTATGAATAAAATTGAGTGTTACACAATCATTAAGTTCCTCACAAAATAAGAGAAAACACCTCAAACCATTTTGGAAGAGATGGTCGTGGTTTATGGGGACTGTTACCCTGGAAAATTCATGGTTTACAAGCGGCATAGCCTTCTCAGGAGAGTCGACGAAAGACAACATCTGTCTGGGACGCCCTGTTCTGGCCATGTCCTCAGACATTGTCCAAAAATTTGAAAACTTGTAGTAGAAAATGCCAGATTGAATAAACAGCAGCTTGCCGAAATGACTGGAATATCACCTGCAGCCGTGTTGAATAGTCTCCATCAGCATCTAAGGATGTCAAAAATCAGCGCAAGATGAGCACTGAGAACGCCCACGCCGCTCCAAAAACTACAGCATGACGAGTGTTCTTGAAAGTCCTGGGACCTCTTCGGAGACAACAAAGATGAAGTTTTAAACTGGATTGTCACTGGAGATAAAACGTGGGTTCATCACTGTGAGCCTGAGTCACAGCAGGAGTCCATGCAGTGGCATGAAAAGGGCAAACCACCCTCAACGAAGTTCAAGGTGTTGCAATTGACTGGAGAAACCATGGATACTATTTCTGGAGATATGGAGGATGCTCTGTTGATAGATTACAAGGATACGTGTGTCACAATAACTGGAGAGCCCTATTCCAGTCTGCTGATACAGTTAAAAGAATCTGTGAAGAAGAAAAGAAGAGGAAAATAGACCAGAGGGCTGCTGCTTTTTCAGGACAATGCGCCCGTGTACAAGAGCAATGTTGCACTGGCTGCTCTTCACGACTATGGCTTCCGATCATTAAACCACCCTCTCTATAGTCCAGACCTGGCTCTGATTATTATTTGTTCCAAAATATGAAAAAAACATCTTCGAGGGAAGACATTTACAAAGAGGTTAAAGCTACAATTTTGAGGGCAAAATCAAAATTTTTTTGAGAGTATAAATAAACTTATTGGAAGATGTGAGATGTTGTATTAGGGTTAAGGGGGAAAATGTTGTAAAGGAAAAAATAATAGTTTTTTTTTTATCCTTGTTCTTTATTCTGTGAATTTCTTGACCACCCCTTGAGTACCATCTTAAGGTGGTTTACGTGAATTCTAGTTCACCACAGTCCCCATCATTCTACCACATTGGGGACCAGCTGGCTTCTCTCATGTATATCACTGGTTTCTGTTGGCATTTGACTTTTTTAGCCTCAATTTAACATTCATGAGCATTTACCTTTTTATAGTGCCTTTCTCGTGGTATGTTCTCTTTGCTTATACTTTTGCTCATGAAAATTACTTTTATCTATCTTGTAGTACATCTTTGACGGTATTTAATACTATAGAAGAATTACATTTTCTTTCTTTCTTATTAACAATATTGCTGTAATATTCAATCATATAAGATCTGCACTTAAAATTACTATTTGGATTCTGCCTTTATTAAACGAATACTGTGCACTGTGCCAACAGAAGAACGGGAAATGGTGGCTAATCCCGACTCCTCCGAGTGTTCCTGCCGAACAGCCCTGCAGCTTGACCATGCAGGAGGTGCTGAGACTGGAGATAGTGCTGGAGTAGCTGGCCTTTTAAAACAGCTTGTTGACAGAATGGCTTGTGAGAACACCAACATTACATTGAAACTCTCAGGGATCCTTTAAATTGGTGGATTACATGGTCGCTTGATTAAGTTTGGGTTATGTAAACAGTGGAGTGTTTAGATTTAGGCTTGGCTGTTGGAGTCCAGGCAGCTGTTTGTACTTAAGTCTAGCAAGAAGTCTTGTTAATCAAAGCACTGACTGAATTTCTTTCTTTCTCCCACCCATGCCTGCTGCTTTTTTTTGGTACCTGTGTTGTTTTTCCTCCTGTCCAAACCCTTTGGGCTCAGGACTGTTGGGAGGCAAGGCAGAGCGTTTTGAATTCTCCTCTGAGGACCGGGAACTTATTTTTTTGATTACATGGATGTGCCCTACAGATTTTCCTCACTGTGAGGTCATCACTTCATTTATCCCAGTTCTACAAAGCCTTTATTATTCCGGTTAGTTCATATTTTTGAAGCTAAGTCATGAGTTTGATGCGTTTGTTGTAAAATGTGGTTTAACAGCTTGTTAGCACATTTATTTTTTTTCACATGGAACCCAAAGATATTTCATGCTTGAGCAGCGGTGGATTTGAGAGCTGACAAAAAGCTCCGGGAGCTGTGTGCGTTGGGCACAGAACAATGGCAGGAGAGCGCTGTGAAGCCACGCCTGGGGCTGCGGCCTGCGGCGACCCAGGCTTTCCTCCTGAGCTCCCGGTTGCTTTTTTCTGACAGGCCTCCTTTGGGCCCAGTGTCGCACGATGCATGTTGGGTTCAGGTCGTCTGGGACGCCCAGGATCATTTGAGCAGTCTGAGTTCATGCGGTTTTTGTAGCCTCGGAGCTGATTCGATTTCGTTTTATGAAGTCTGCAGAGCAGCGGGGCAACTTGGACTGTTGTCTTCTGTCTCCCGCGGGTGGCTTTGTAAAGCCTCAGTACTGACGGGCTGGAACTGAGAGCTATTGAGCTCGGTGAGTGTCAGCGAGCCTTCAGAACAGAAACGTGGGGAAGCCACAAGCTCTTTCCACAGCTTCATCACAAAGACAAACTAGGTCATTTTTCCCGGAGGCAGCAAAAGTGAACATTCTGCACTTGGTGAAAGCCATCATGTTGGTAGAGATTTTGATAATTTGGGGGATGAAATAGTCTCTTTTGCTTAAATCCAGAACTATCTTTGAATAGGTGTTTGTTGGATTAAAAGTTTTTCTTGGGGAAAAACCTCCCAAAAGTGGGATTCATGCAAATGGACTTTCTCCTTTAGCTAAAATGCGTTACCTTATTAGTGTTCCTTTTTGCATTTCTATATTGTCAATACATAAACCAGAAAACAGTGATATTTTTTCACCATTCAAGTTGGAAGTCACAACTCATATATCCTTTATGTTCAAGCAATTAGAGAGTAAGGAAAGTATTAAGAAGAGAAAGAAGACAAGTTTCTTATAAAGTAACTAAGGATCTTAAAATTGGTGTTATATAATGCTGATACATTGCTTAGAGCCTAGATTCTAAATACGTACATATGTATGTACGTATTTAGAGAGAGAGAGAGAGAGAGAGAGAGAGAGAGAGAGAAAGTGTTTAAGCATTTTCATGAGGGAAGAGGAGGAAACCATATGAGAAAAATTACCAGCTACTCTGCCTAGTGATTAGCTAACAATGGATGAGATTCATATTTCCAGTCTGCCCACATTTCCAGTGTTTCTTTGAGGTTGAGAACATAAAATGGAACTCTCATGTAAGGCAACCTTATTTTCTTAAAGAAAGAAAGGAAAAAAGACTGTTGTTAATGACAGTGATGCTGATTTACAGAATGATGACAAATGCTAGTCCTGGAAGTGACCTTTTGTATAAACTACCCCAAACGTCTGATTTTGTAGACAAAGGAACTTGCCTAGCCTTCTGTGTTTCCTTGCCCTCAGTGCATATCCCTTCATTCTGGGTATTTCATATAAATATGGAATGATACAATATGTGGTCTTTTGTGTCTGGCTTCTTTCACTTAGCAGAATGTTTTTAAGGCTCATCCATGTTGTAGCGTGTATCTGAATTTCATTCCCTTTATTGGGTGAATAATAGCCCATTGTATGAATATAGCATTCTGTTTATTCATTCATCGGTTGATGGACATTTGGGTTGTTTCCACCTTTTGGCTATTGTGAATAGCACCACTATTAATATTCATGTACAAGTTTTTGTTTAAACATCTGTTTTCAATTCTTTTGAAATAGGATTGCTGAGTCATATGATAATTCTGTGTTTAACTTACTGAGGAACCCTCAAACTGTTTTCACAGGAACCATCAAACTGTTTTCACAGTGGATATACCATTTTATATTCCCACCAGCAAATGTATGAGGGTTCCAAATTCCCCACATCCTCACCAACACTTGTTACTGCCTGTCTTTTTTATTCTGGCCATCTAAGTGTGTGTGAAGTGATATTCTAATTTAGGTTTGATTTGTATTTTCCTCATTACTAATAATGTTGAGCATCTTTTCATGTGCTTATTGACTATTTGTATTATCTTCTTTGGAGAAATGTCTACTCAAGTCTTTTGACCATTTTTTAAATGAAGTTCTTTGACTTTTTGTTGTTGTTATCGTTGTCAGAGTTCTTTATATTCTTTGGTATACCCCTATCAGAGATACTGTTTTAAAATATTTTCTTTCATTCTGTCTTATTACTTTCTTGGTAATGGCCTTTGATGCACAAAAGTTTATAATTTTAATGCAGTCCAACTTCTTTTTTCTTTTTACCTATGCTTTTAGTGTCTCTTAAGAAACCATTGCCAAATCCAAAGTCTTGAAGATTGACCTTAGGTTTTCTTTTAAGAGTTTCATAATTTTAGCATATCTATGTGTCTGTCTATCTATCTATAGATATATATATATTTGATGTATTTTTATTTAATTTTTGTATATAGTATAAAATAAAGACTTCATTCTTTTGCATTTGAGTATCTAATTGTCCTAGCACTATTTGTTGAAGAGAATATTCTCCCCCATTGAATGGCCTTGGCATCTTTGTAGAAAATCAATTGACTTTAAATGTATGGGTTTATTTCTGGAATCTCAATTCCACTCATTGATTATTGTCTATCCTTTTACCAGTACCTAGAGATTCAGTTATGAGTTCCTCTTTATTGGAAGTTATTTAGAAATAATTTTGAAAATTTTTAATTGTAGGGTTTTATAATGAATACATTTATTGTTAAACTGTGTTTTTCTCTCACTCAGCTGAGAGAACATAGATATCCATATGATCATTTCATTCCCCTTAAAGTTCAGTAACTACCAGCTATGGATAGTGTTGCTTGTATCAGTTTTTTTTCTGGGACATGAAACTTTTTTTAATGGATTCTTCTAGAAGGAATTTTATTTATTTTTTTATTGTTAAACTTATTGAGGTGACATTGGTTAGTATAAATTACATAGGTTCCAGGTTTACAATTCTACAGTATTTTGTCTATGTGTTACAATATGTTTTCACCACCCAGAGTTCACTTTCTTTCTTTACCATATATTTAGTTACCCCCTCCTGTCCCACCCCCTGCTCCCTTCCCCTGAGGCAACCACTAAACTATTGACTGTGTCCATGAGATTTTGTGTCTTTGTTGCTTTCAGTTTTATATTCTACATAGGAGTGAAGTCACATGGCTCTTAGCTTTTTCTATCTGACTCATTTCACTTAGCATGATGTTCTCAAGTTCTATCCATGTTGTTGCAAATGGCAGTATTTCATCTTTTCTTATGGCTAAGTAATAGTCCATTGTATATATGAACCACAGCATTTTTATCCAGTCATCTATCAAAAGGCAGTTTGTTTTTTTCCATGACTTGGCCACCATGAATAGTGCTACAATGAACATTAGGGTACATACGTTTTTATGGATTAAGGTTTTTAATTTTTGGGGTAGATACCCGGAAAAGGGGTTGGCGGGTCATATGATAGCTCATTCCCAGTTTTCTGAGGAAGGTTCATACTGTCCTCCATAGCGGTTGTAGCAATTTACATCCCTACCAGTGGTGTACAAACGTTTCTTTTTCTTCACAGTCTCTCCAGCACTTGTTATTCCTTGTCTTGTTGATTATAGCCATTCTAACAGGTGTGAGTTGGTATCTCATCGTGGTTTTAATTTGCATTTCCCTAATTGCTAGTGATGTTGAGCATTTTTTCATGTACGGTATCTGTTGGCTGTTTATATGTCTTCAGGGGAGAAGTGTCTCTTTAGGTCTTCTGCCCATTTTTTAATTGAATTGTTTGTTTTGTTGTTGTTGAGTTGTACAAGTTCTTTGTATACTTAGATATTAGCCCCTTATCAGAGGCATTGTTTGCAAATATTTTCTCCCAATTGGTTGGTTGCCTCTTTGCTTTGTTGATGGTTTCTTTTGCTGTGCAGAAGCTACGGTATCTACTTCTTAATAGAATTCAGTTATAAGTGTGGGATAGACCTGTTGCCTGTTTCCTATTATTTTTTTAATCTTTGTTGTTTTCTCATTTTGTGTGATTTCATCTAACTGTCTTGTATGTCCATAGTTTTGTTTTTTTTTAATTATGATTTTTGGGGGTATTTTTCTTGTCTCAAGTATGTGTTTCAACATAGTAATGTATTTATATTCTTTTAAAAATACTTATAGTGACATTTTAGATGTCTGTGACCTTTTATTAATACATACAGTTTCTGTTTTCTGCTGATTTACAAAGAAACTTTCCTATTTCTTTGCATGTTTCATTATTTTTTATTAAAAACTGTGCATTTTAGATAATGTATGAGGGCTGTCTGGAAAGCATTCAGCCATGTAACTGTTCTTGTTATATTGCCGGTGGCTGGATTATTTTCCCGACAGCCTTTATATTTTAGCAACTCTGGATATTGATCCCACCTCCACAGTTTGTTGTTTGCTTGTTATTTACTCAGTGACTTTTCTGGACTATTTTAATGAAGTCTACTCCCTCACTCCCATAGTGAAGCCTCTGGTGTTGCTCCTTAGAGAATAGCTACAGCTTTGGGCATGCACACAGTCACCCCTAATAACAGGTGGTTTTAGCAGGGCTATTTTCAACTGTCTTGCTGATCTCTGTTCAACTGTCTGCCTCTGTTGCTATCACGCCCTGCTATTCGGCTCCTCTAATTGCTGAGGGATCCCTATATTGCTTTTGACAGTGCCCTGGGGCATAAATTATACTATAGTTTCATCCAGTTAATTTTGGCCCCCATTTCAGGGATAGATTTTGGGCCAGTCTTTTTAGTTTGTTCTGACCACAGGAGGGCTCTTAGTTGTCTCTTTGCCTGGTTCTCTCTGGTAATCCTGGTGATCTGCAGTTTAGCTTGTTGCTCTTACAGAACTGTCAGCCTTCTCCTAATTGATTACTACCAATATCTTCACTGTTTTTGAAATGCCCTCAGTCTTGAACTTCTCCCCCACTCTGTTTCAGATAAAGTCAGATTATTCGGGGAGAGCTTAAAACCTCTATTTTTATGACCTGCCTCTCTTCTGGGCAAAATCTCTGAGTCACTGCAACAGAGCAGGAGGTGGGTAGTGTCTTTTCTTGGACTGGCTTTCTGATTTATCAGCAGAACAGTAGGTAGAAGCAGCAGCCTCTGGTCTTCTCGCCTGGCTTCTTTTGGTCTGGAACCTCCATGCTACAAGGGAACAGGCATAAAAGTGATCGGGGTCACAGTGTTCTCAGCCTGCTGTGCCTGGTGTAGAGCCTCTGTCCTATGATTGGTGACTGGGTGGTGAAAGGAAGCCCCTGACTTCTTGGCTGAAGCCACTTACCTCTGCAATGTGAAATTGGGAGGGATGAC
>PVKE010025238.1:0-14102 GCA_004027555.1 Craseonycteris thonglongyai | reverse complement strand
CAGCCCAGAGGTCTGTGAATTGGGTGTGTGGTGGGGGGGATGGTGTGGAGGGTAAGGAGATTGGCACTACCCAGTCTAAGCAGGTAAAGGTGGGCAAGCATTAAAGCAGAGGTGTGTTCATGGCCAAAATAAGTGTAAAACAAATTCTATGTCTTGTTTACAACTATTATTGAACGTCTGCAGAAAGACAACAAAATCTTGCTGTTCAGTAGGAGAAGATTATCAATATTATGGATGTCGGGTCTAATGACTACAGGAATCTGACTTAGGAGCCATAAGCAGGTGAGCATAGGGAACATTATGGACTTTTATATTTATTTACACATACACATACATAAATATATACATATCTTAATACATTACATATACGGGCTGGCCAAAAATAAATCCAGCCATTGTCAGTATATCTAGAATAGTTATATGGCTAGATACTTTCCAGACAGCCCTCGTATATATCACTTATGATAAAAACAACACAGCTTTATAGATGAGTCTCATCTGAGACAAAACCTAACATTTGCTCTATAACAGAAAAACACAGAAAATTTCCTTTGAGAAATGTTTATTAATATGTGCATATAAATATCAGCTATATTATTTTTCTTTTACAAATGAATCCTTTCCAAGAGGAAACTAAATGCATGTACTTCTTGAAGGAAAATGGTGGTGACCCTTTTCCTCTGGAAGCTTCCACATCGTGCTGTTTCCATAGTTAATATTAAAATCAAATATTGAGATGCAGAGTCTTGGTTTGCCCCCCACCTCCCAACCAGGCCGTAATGCCTTAGGTCTCATTGTCAAATCCTCCCCACCATATGGGCTGGAAAAATTGTGTTATTTCCATATCAATGAAGTGGACACAAAGAACTGATAAACATGCTAAAAGCCTCAATAACCACTTGTTCCTTTTATATCTTATTTGGGTCACACACATGACCCCCTGGGTTGCCTTCAGTCAACATCTTGGAGATCTGAGCGCTGCTAATTGTTCCCGTGGGGCAGCTTTCTGGCTGCAGTGCCTCTATGTACCAGTGAGGGTCCGCCATCTGTCCTCCACAGCATTGGGGACATCTTGAGGAAAACTGGGTAACCCGGCACAGGTGTCAGTCCCCCTTCCCTTTTCTGAGAGAACCAGTTCATAAAATCGAAATGTGAAGGGCATTTTATTAGGAAGAGTCAAATCCAAAGATTTACTTGCCCGTTTTTCACCTGATTCCCCCTTGTGCTTATCCTTCTGTAGAAGCTAATCGCCTTTCTCTAAGTTATATAATCCTGTCACTGGTATAAAAATATCACTCCAAGGAGCCTCGCGTGGCCTAAATCATTCAGCTGTTAGCAGTGACAGGGCCGGTATATGAACCACACTGGAGGCAGGGGGACAGCTGTCCCACTCACTGTGTCTACTCTTGTCACCGGGCTAGGGAATGCTGAGGTCTTTTAATAAGGTCATAAAGTAGAGTGACATGGACTGGCATGGTAGGTAGTGTTCATTAGCATTCAGAACACCTGGGATAATAAATTAGAGCAATTGAGCAGAAATGGGCAATTTGATTATTCAACATTTTTCAACAGAAGCTCCAGCTGCTGGTCCCAGAGCAGGACTGCTGACGTCTCCCCATGAGATCGGGCTGGCAGGCCACAGGTGAGTGCACAGCTCTCATTTTCTCCTGCTCAGAATCCAGGAGGGAGGGGCTTGCCTAGGGTCTTACAGGCACGGTGAGTGCCTACAGATGATGGGGAGCAGGAAGTGGCAGAGTTTGAGTGGCAGTTTTATGCAACAGGCCTATGCCAGTTGAGAGAACATGGGTGCAAAGCCACACGAGAGGAACCCCTCCTACACACACACAGCAACTTACAGGCCTGGCAGAGGGGCCCTCCATCAGTATGGTTTCCCGTTAGAAGCCCTAATACCGGGTGAGGCAAACCTTTCATGTATTTACTCTGGCTAAGGGGCCGAGAGCCAACATTTCAGAAGTGTTATCAGACCATATGATATGAATTATAAACCTTGTGTATACGTTGATTAAATAAGGTAATAGAAGCAATCACAGACTTTTATATCGAATATGATGACACAGGAGCATCTGAACTGCTGTAAAGTTTTACTGTTCATTTGTGCTCTGTGCTTGTTTTTTAATTGGTAGTCCATTAAAAATAACTTTAAATTCAAGCATTTAGCTAATTAGAAGGTGAACAAAGAAGTGCATCAGAATGGCTTCCTTAGATATTTTTACAGGGATCTTTGAGGACATTTAAAGCTATGTTTGGAGCCATCTGAGTAACTGTATGATGAAATTCTGCTGTGATATCTTGTTTTCTTCATACCATAGTTTCTTGCAGTAAAACTAGGAATTAGACATCGTGCGGTTCTACAGCTTTGGAACAGAAAGTCTTTGATTTCCTTGATTGGCCATCTCATTAATGTGAGCTGCTGGGCCTCACACCCTGGATGGAAGTGTCTCATACTTTTAGCTTAAATAGTAAAACTCCAAAATGTTCAGAGTGAAAATTGATTCTGATGTCACAATTTTAAAAAACTTATCATTTCATCCACAGAGACTACAGAGATTGCTATATGTACCTTTGGGGGTGGGGCATCAATATCTATATTTGTATGTGTATATATATATCTACATAAATTGAAAAACACACATATATGCATTTACATGCAAATTAATTTTGCCTTTGAAATAGCTTCATTGAGAGCTTACCCACCCATCCAATGACCAAGCAAACACATTTGGAACTACTCTGTACAGATGTTTTAATAGCACCTATATTAACAAAATATTTGTTTGCTATTTTTCCTCCTCCTCCCCTTGTGTCTTCTGGTTAATTCTATTTCCTTTCACTCTCTCATTTCTTCAGGCAACCTCGTAAAGAGACTCACAGAAGGTAGGTCCCAGAGCAGAACAAACACAAGAGATTCAGGAGGACTGAGGGTCCTACCTGAGGTTGTGAAATAAAAAACATTACAGGGCAGACGCATGGGAAGTCTAGTGTTGGAATATTAAAGAGAGGGGTGCTAAAGTTCTGAGTCCAGTTCAAATCCTGATTTGAGTACTCCTAGCAGTGTGACTCTTGATGAGATTGGATTGACCCCTGAGCATTAGTTTCTTATACATAAAGTTGGGATAATTACTTAGTTATATTATGAGATTATTATGAAGATTAATTATATGCGGAACACTTAAACTGGCCCTGGGGACAATATTTAGATCTCCTCTCCTCTATCAACACTCACTCCCCTTAGTATCTCATGTAGTCTCAGGACTTCAAATATCATTTCATTGTTGATGACTCCCCAAGTATCATCTTCCCTGAGCTCCAGGCTTGTATATTGAACTGCCTACCAGACACTTGCGTGTCTAACAGATACCTAAAGTTCAACACATTCTAAACTCAGTTCTCTATTTAGCTTTTCACCTTTCACCTCTCTAGTCTATCTTACCTTGAAGGTGTCCATGACTCCTCATGTTCTCGCAAAATCCAAATCTAACTCATTTGTAGTCCTTTGGGGTCTAACCTTAACATAATTCCGGAATCCAGTCACTTCTCACTATCCCTCTGCTAATAGTAAACGTGACTGAGTTGACATTTACTTTGCCAAACAACAGAAGAGTACTCCAGCTTTCCAATTGCTGCTAAAAACATTTACCAAGACAGACCATATACTGAAATATAAAACACAGCTCAACCATGATTACCTCATGCCTGAGGCACTAGATGTTTCCATTCACCTCTCACCCCTCCTGATTCACTGTCTACCATACTTTCTGTTTTATGCCCTGGAGGCAAACTTATGTGGGCAATGAGGGGGTGAACAACCCTTTTCTGTAAAGGGTTACATAGTAAATATTTGAGGCTTTGCAGGCCAAATGCTCTCCAATGCAACCACTCAGTGTTGCTATTGTGGTACGAAAGCAGCTGAAGATGATAAGAAAATGAATAAATGTGTTTGTGTTCCAATAAAACTTCTCTTACAAAACTGGCAGCAGGCCAGATTTAGCCTGTGGGGCACAGTGTGCCAACACTTGGACTATATCAAGGATCTCCCTTGCCCCTCAGATTCCGCCGGCTTTGGTCAATGGCCCACTGTTAATGAGGGAACAGCAGCAAAAAATGAGAGGGAGAGAGAAGACTGGCATATGTATTAGGCAGGCACCTTGCAGGGTCACTGCTGCTTGGCTACAGCCCTCAAACAAAAACTCAGCTTTCATCAAGCAGCCCACAAGGGCAGCACTCTGTCTTTGTGTTCTTGGGACAATCTACGCCCTTATCTCCTCTGGCCTAGGGGTGACAACAGTAAGCTTCTGCTTTCTTCTATTCCTTGTGGTTTCTTTCCCATTGTCTTTTAATAGTAGTCCCTTTACTCAACTGTTCTTCAAAATCACCTACTTTAATGTGCCAATCTCTCCTCTGGAATCCTGACTGATACTCTCATCAGGGGTGGCGAGCCTTTTGGCGACTGAGTGCCAAAGTTTATGAAATAAGAGTATACTCGCTCGACTTGCGTGCCAACCTATCGAGTGAGATAGAGGTATCGATTATTTTTATGTCTATAAGAGCATAAACAATAATTTTTTAAATGGTATTCACAGCTTCATGTGCCAAAATAATTGCCCCGCGTGCCACTTTGGGCACGCGTGCCATAGGTTCACCACCCCCGCCTTAGATCATAGCAATCACCCTCTGCCCACCCTGCCACCCTCCCCCAATTTGTTTTTCACGCAGCAGCTAGAACAAGCCTGCTAAGGCTGGTAGGATCAGGTCCTCTCACTAGTCTGCTCTAAACTCCAGTGGCTCCTCATTCCTCACTGATGAGACACCAAAGTCCTCACCGAGGACTGGAAGGCTCTGTGCTACCTGCCCCCCACTACTCACTAAGTCTCCTGTCATTTCTTTCCAGGATCCCTTCACTCTGTGGCTTTCTAACGGAACTGGATCACCTCGGGCTTACTCCTGCCTCAGGGACCTGCCAGGAATGTTCTCCCAAATACCCACAGGGTTTCCTCCCTCACCTTTGCTCAAAAGCCCACTGTGAGGCCCTCATTTAAATTTTACGTAACCTCCTCCTCCCTTCCCAAGTCAGCTTTCCCAGCTCTGTTTTATTTTCTATAATAACACTTACCGGATTCTAATGTGCTATACAACTTACTCCTTTGCTTGTTACCTCTCTCCTCTCTACAATGAACCCCTAGGAAGGCAGAGGATATGTTCTCCTGACACAACAGCATAAGGAATCAATCCATGCTCATTGACTGAATATTAGTTATTTGTGAAAAGTCTTCTGAACTTAGAGATGGCAAATCTGGTCTGTCGTCCGTTTTCTTCTGCATTGTTCCCTCATTCTTTTCCTTCCTCTCTCCCTTTTGGTGCGCCTTTCTTCCTCGGAAGTGTTTGTTTTATAATTGCACAGAAAAATGAATAGAAACTTAAACAAGATCAAACACTATTCTCACCTCCTCAGCCTTTTAACATTGATCTTTCTCTCCGAAGTCCCTTTCCAACCATATGCAGATATGGTATTAAAGTTATAAACAGCATAGGTACTTTATTTTTGTATTCCATTTTTTTGGCTTAATTTTTCCACATTAAAAATAGATTCCCTAACCTGCCATTTATTATGCTCTGTGAAAAATAAATAAATAGTACATAAAATATGAAAAGACTTATTAAAATCTCACTACTTGAGATACTACCATTAGCATATTGATGATAGTGTATGTGTATGTGTCTGTGTATACAGATAGAATAGCATGATAAATGCTATTTTTATTATTAGATCTATTTAAAAATAAATAAATAAAAATGCAGCTTTGCGAACCAGAGTATTAATTGAGTATATAACATTTTATCCATACCTTTTTCTAGTTTGTTTTGTTTTTCAAGTTGAGATTTCAATGTCTGTTTGTTCCTAAAGGAAGTAGTGCAATCTCTTTCAAACGAGTAAATTTTGACTTATTTTAAATTAAAAATGAAATTATTATAAATTCCGATGACTGACTTTATTTTGTTAAAATGTTACTTAATATGTACTAACTTGATGTTTCTTATGTTTATAACTTCCATGGAAAATAGCAAAGCAAGTTTATAAACTAAATATAAAAACAACACTGTACAATCAATAGAATGCAAATTAATAACATTAACAATACATAATGTTATTTTGATGAAACTAAATTACTAATGTTTGGTTTAATGATTGAATGTTGTAGCCTCAAGTTTGGAGCTATATTTAATTTCTCTCAGTATTTATTAGTTCAATAATACAGAAAATGTTAATTTCCAATTGTGTTTTACAAATTAGTATTAATACCTATAAGGCATTTTTGGCTAGTTCAAGTTAATCAGGCCATATACTTAATCAAAACTGCCACCAATCAATTCATAATTGCCAATGTTAATGAAGTTTCATTCCGTAAAGCTGTGTTATTCAATTAAAGATACTGGTAATCTTAGCATTGCTGCATTATTGACGTCTGCTTTCAAATTGTCAATTTTCAGTAGCACGTAAGAATAGAAGTAGTTGCTATTACATTTTTACTGCTGTCTTTCTGTTACTACATGGATATACATGGAAGTGGGTATCTGCAGAACACTGGCAGGGAATTTGCCCAAGACTGGGCATCTTGGATACACCTTTAGTTATATGAGATTGCAGAGCTTAGGAGGGTTCCATCTTCTCCTTTTTCCAACTTTAATCAATGCAAAACACAGACTTGCAAGGTGTTCCCTGATATTGTTTGGTTATCACTTGGAAGGAACATGCTCATAAACACAAACTCAGACTTTTAAGTTACATGGCAATTGTGTTTGGTTAGAAGATGGTCAAAGTGATAATAAAAATACCGATGGTTTTTGCGTAGATGATTATGAATACTAAACAGAAAATTAAAACATTTTTCTTAAAGATCTCACTGGCCTGGTGGATTAGGAGTCCCATGGCCTAGACTGGTGGGCGGGGGGGGGGGGGGGGCAGATATAATGAGTTTCAGAATCTACGTGGTTGTAGGCTCCCACGATAGCTTCACAGCCTACAATATATGCAAACTTGAGCAATTTGCTTAACCTTTCTGAACCTCATTTTCCTTATTTGTAAGGATGATCATCCTCACTGCTTTCAGAAAAATCAACATTGTGGAGCTGTGACAAGAAAGGACTTAATGAATTGAAGCATCCCAAGTACCCAGCTAGAGTGTTACGGAGCGCTCAGTTGCCATTACAAACAGTGTGGCTGGTATGGTCTCCAGCCCCAGGGAAAAAGCCTCAACAGTTCCTTTACTGAGTTCCTAAATCACTACACTGAGTGGGTGATTACAGACTTAATTACCAGCCAGATATTAAGACCTAGTTTTATAATCACAACATTGCATAACTTTCCAACAAGCAAGGAGATAACCTGTTTGCAAATAACCAGTCCCTGATCGAATGTAAACATTTTCCTTCCTTTTTTCCCTCCCAAACAATTTTATTTTTGGAGGACAGCTGAAAAGATGTAACATTAGGGATTGACAACAATACTGCTCATGTTTTCTCCAAAGCAATTACATCATTTTATAGCCTCCTGGTTAATTCACCCAATGGTTCTGGATGAAGGAGACTGAAATCACTCCTTTGATTTTCCCCACCATTCCAAGCATCCTAATGCAGGTACTTGTCCTCATCTCAGCCCTACACTCTACCTGGGGTACAGTTCTGTCCCTGGACATTTCTTGTGGTCTCAGATGGCTGCCACTTGGCACCACTTCCATCCACAACACTGGCCTGTGACTGACATGGTGAGGAAGCTGTGGCCTTTTACCAGAGATGGCTTTGCACATGGCTATTAGACCCTAGCACATCCTTTAAAGGAAGCTTTCTCCTCTCTTTTAGGTAAGAACATGTACGAAAACACCCCATTCCTTAACTACCTATTCCACTGGAAAGAAGAAAAGAGGAGGGGAGAGGTGTTTCTTCAGGTTTCTCCATCGTTTTCTCTCCTTACTAGTTCAGAATTTCAGGCTCTCTTCCTTAGGGTAAATGCCATTTATATAGTTCTGCTCTCCTTAATCCCACCATGTTTACATTGTCAGAGTATCAGCCAAGAAAATCTCATATCCTCTGGTTGGTACAGAAAGGTCCTGGCTAGATTACATTAACCAAAAGTTGTACTGCATACAATTCATCCCCATAGAAGACAAATTTAAAGTGTTCTCACATACCTAGTTAGTCTTCTTGACGGTCTCCATGTTGACCTCAGAGTTTCTTCGAGCCTCTCTTGACAAGCTAGCACCACTGTCATTGCAAAGTATTGCAACTTCTTAGCCAAGCAGGTGACTGGCTGGATATTTTCCAGATATCTATCTATCTATCTATCTATCTATCTATCTATCTATCTATCTATCTATCTATCTATCTATCTATCATCTATCTAATCTCCATCCTGTGCTTCTGGCTAAGACTTGTGCCTAGGACCCTCTCACGGAGCTGTTGATGTAAAAAGCATCCAGACCTGTAGAGAATTTTTGTAAGAGTTTGAGTTCAAAGTGATGACTCTTGCTGGGAAGCAAGATCTCAAATGTTATCACATTTTTCTTTACTAAGATTAAGGCTCAAACTCAGTCCAGAGAAAGCAGGCCGGTTAAATATGCATTCAAATTAGCTGCAATGCTCTTAAGGAGCAGTGTTCAGGGAAGAGGAAAATACAAGGCAATTAAAAAACTTTTGTGGATGATTAATGTTCAAACACATGCTGTGAACAGCTTTCCATATCCAGGGGCAGTAAAAATAAGAACTAGAGTTGATTGTGACGGCTTCCATCTAAAGAGTAGCTTTTAATTTAATGTACTCCGTAAGTATTTATTCAGACCTATTTTTTCCTCCCGGGCATTTGGAATTCCATGGAGGAGATGGAACATACTGGACAGAATCATGCATAGACACATGAATGAATACAGCGTGTGATGTGCTATGTTACTAACATCTACTAAATGCTGTGGAATGGTTACAAGTAGTTGTGTGGACTTAAATGCCATCTTTACAGATACAACAAACCTTCTTGTGTTTTTATTTTTTCACCTGTGACTTTCTGGAACAGCGTCCACTTACTACCTTCCCAGACCACTTTCATTTTCTCCAGGTTTAAAAGTTAGGAAGATAATTGCCTTAAGCTGGAGTCCACCCTGACGTCCAGTAAGATTTCCATGTGGATGAGCAGTGGTCAGTTAAAGAGCTCATGGTAACCTGGACCTAACACTGAGCTAGGCACGAACCCACTCGCCTTTCCTATGTGACAACTGAAAGTCTGCTTTTGTCTTCGAACACACACTTCCTGAGTCAATGCAGGCAATGAGCCAGCTTTCAAAAACATCCAGTTTGCAAATCCAAATAAAAGAAAAAAAAGGTGGAGGGTGGAGGGAGGCAGAGGGAGCTGAATATAAATCGCCAGGGGACACTGGAAACTAAGAAATGACGTTAACTGCACCCCCACTCTAGTAACTGGGGCCTCTCAGCCTGGCACCAGCTGACAGCAGTGTGCAGTAAGCCAGGAATTAGATCCCGGGCCAGAGCAAAGAAGTATTCCTGTCACTTCCCATCGGAGGTCTGGCCACCTCCCGTCCTTCTTTCCATTATCTCTTCTTCCGTGAGGCCACCTGGCCACTGCCAAGCTTCTCTCGGTGGACAAGGCTGATTGTGTTTATTCAAAGTCCCCTCCTCAGCGTTCCCCCCACTGGGCTATGCGCTGCTGTGGAGCTTATCACTTTCCTTTCAACAGCTGGCAGCTACGAATTAACTTCTTGACTTCATTAGACTAATGGGCTGAATTATCCCTAATTTGGAGCACCTGAAGCACTCCCCTTAGCCTCCCTTTCCCCTCCAACCACGTTGTCTCATCAATCAGGGGCTGAGTATCAGGAAGGCAGCATATGTAGCATCAGGCCAGCTTGGGCAGAGCTGCAAATGTGGTTTTCCATGCCCGCTGAACAGCTGAACGGCTTGGACTATTCCAGTCAACACATCCCATCCCTACCGTCAAGGCTGGTGTGGCCACAAGACGCCACTGCAGTTGCCAGAAGAGAGAATAGGCCCCAAGAGCTCAGTGTGCCCTTTCCTGTGGATGTCACCTCCCCTCAACCAGCGATTTCCATCCTGGATGGTCTCATTCACAGTGCCTTCAGCATCGCTACTTATTTTTTTAATTGAATAAATTGGACGTATTAGTTGTGCACAACATATTACTTGGATACATTTACATATTACAATGCGCTTACCGATACAGTGACGTATGGACAATAGTATCGCACTGTTGTTCTATAATGTGCACACCACTACAGCTCTGCTACTCACAGTTCCTCCAGCATCCCCAGGACGTCAGTCTAAGTGGGATGGTGTTTCCTTTGATCCTTTCCCATTGCCCCAGCACCCAGATGGCCAAAAGCTTTGACTTCACTGATACAACCAGTGAGGCAATGTGAAACAAAAGCAAAAACCACAACAACAAACACCAAGTTTTATTGTCTTTCTCGACTCACAACTGCATTTATGGATAGGGACTCCTGGTTCTCTCCCTTTCAACTGGATTTCCTTAAAGCCCCCAAATAACTCAACCCAGTCTGCAAAGTTGAACAAAGATCTTCCTACTACCCTGTAAAGCTCAAGTGCCAATTTTCTTCCCAGAGAGTTTCCCTCGGGGCTACTGAAGGGAAACCAGCACAAACAGAACTCTTAAAATCTCTTTCGGATCCGCGGTGCATTGCTCCCTGCAGTTTTAGCAGATAAAGCTCTTTTCATCATAGACTCGCCTGGAACCTCCCCTCCCTAAAAGCTTGGCCTTGAGAATGAGGTTGGGGAGACCGGAAAGGCAGATAAACAAGATTTGCTGGAACAAAAAAGCCAACACATCCCTGACCTAAATCTTATAAAGGAAGTTACACTTTGTAAAAGCAATTCAAATGTACTTTGTACGTGGAGCAGTAGTGGAAACGAGTTTCTTACAGACAGAATTGGAGCATAGAAAGTGAACATCGATGCCGGAACCTTAAATTGGGTATTACTCGATTTTGTTCCCTTTAGGTTTTGTTTTCTATAAGATTTTATTTTTATAGTTTATAGTTCAGGCAACCATATGTCCTAATTTTCCTAGGACAATTCTTGTTTGCACCTGTTATCCTGATGGAATTTTCAAAAGGGCCTTCTTCCACATTCAAAAATGTTCCAATTAGTACAATAAATTACTAAGTCACCCTGTGTGCTATGAGCCTCTCAATGACCATTTGTTCAATCCCTCAATCTCAAGATGATAAGCCGATGAGAACAGCTTGTTTTGGGGGGGTATTTACATTAATGTTCAGACAGAAAAGTAGTATTTCTGGTCTTGTGTCCTCTCTCACTATTTCCCCCTTCATTTGAGGCAAAAGGCGTGTGTTCGAAAGAGTATAGGACTTGGAGTGATACAGGGTTGGGTTTTAACTCTCCTACTGTTGTTACTCTACCTTCAGTCAAGTAAATTGAACTCCAACTGCACCTCATTGTCTTGGCACATATGGAACCAGCAGAGTGCCTGGGAAGGGCAGCTGGAACTCTAGCAGTAGGTGTCGCTGCTGCAGCAGCTGTCGTTACAGCAAGGGCAACCTCAGACAAGCAGAAAAAAAATGCCCTAGATTTGGGTCTCATGGTCTCTGGTTCCGATTTTCCTCTGTAATCACATAGCTATATAGCCTTGGACGAACACGCTGGCTTCATCTCTGGCGTTTCATCTAGGTCTTTCCTAAATAGCCATTTCATTCTTTTAACGGTAAACATGGAACAATGATGATGAAGCACGTTACAGGCCAGGAAACTTATCTGGACCTCAAGGACCATTTCGTGGATGCTCTCTCAGTGCTTGCTGCCATAGGGAGTTGTCCCACATGTTGTGAGAAGGTGGCTGGCATTGCAGCTGAAGCAGGAAGGTGTGGTGGACTTGAGAATGAGTCCTGGTTTGCAAAGACCCAACATCTGCCAGGACTGAACTGTGAGCTAACGTCAATGGGTGAAGGCGTATAGAGGCGAACTGGTTGTCAACGAAAGAAAGACCTTCTCAACAATCCAATTGGTTAGAGACACAATGTCTACTGTATGATTGACATGATTAATTGCTTACCCAAGAGCCACCTTCTCTTATTGTCTGCTTATAGACCTCTGAGTTTAAGGTAGAGCGAGACCCTCCATCCCAGGGGAAGTCAGCTCTGTTTCTAGACCCAAGGCATGAACCGTGCCTGGTTGAATTCAGCCATGGCAATCCCATCTCATATGCCAGAGATCATCCTAGGTAGGGGTAGGCTCAAACTTTAATTCGGGCCAACAAGATATAAAGTGAGGCATAGGAAGGGGAGTGGGGGGACTTCACTTCCAGGACAAACAGACATAAAGAGACAGCCCCTTTCTAGGAATAAGCCTTTATCCCATGTTCCTATTCCCTGCTTTGACTTCCTGTAGATGTTTGGCAGCTGCCTTACAATGAGGAGACCGCGTCCCTGAGGATGAGCAGCCGGAATGTGATGAGCTATTAATCAGCCCAGGAACGTCTACCATGAGTTTACTTAAAGGAGATACTATAAAGAAAGAAATATATTGCTTGTCCCACTCTTAGATATATCATCAGAAGCTTTCCTAAGTAACACACGCCTAGAAATTAGCTAAGTAAATACTTTATAGTTTCTTTTTTCAGTATTTTCTTTCAGTGGTCTTTGGCAATTAGCAGTTGGCTGAGTATCATGCTTGGGTGATGAAAAGGAAAAAATATAGCTATAGACAAGACTTTTTCATATCTTTTTTAAATGTATTATTTATTTGCACAGATAAATGCAGAAATCATGGGGTACCAAAAAGATATTGTTCTCTAAAAGGAAAAAGTTTTTTAGACTTTCAATCAGCAGGTGCAAAAGATTCTGCGGTGATGAAATCTTAAAATGTAACTCACCCAATTGGCCTGAACGTTTTGAATTTGTATTATTGGCGTCTGGCATCCTTTATGTGTCCAGACCTTATAATACACATATAAAAACTAAAAGTTAAAAATAATGAAAATAAGGTTTGAAAACCCATGCGGGGCTTTTTTTTTGTCAGCGGTAGTTCCATTTTCACGTGTCAGGATTAATATTTCACATGTACCAGCTCATTAAAAATAGTAACCTTGGAACACAGTGTCAGGTGGAGATACTTTTTTTTTTAAAGATGTGCTGGAATTTATGCAGCCATAAAGAGCACTCCCACTAATTATCTTGGCACTCGGGTTATGCTGACCGGTGTGTGTCCCCGAGTTGGGGTAGCAGAGTAGAGGACCCCTTCCAGGTTGTCTCATGTACTGCTTTGCTTCACTTTTCTCAAACTCATTTACCCAATGCTCATATTTATGCACGAAAGGGTAATGAGGTAGCCAGAGGCTACAGGGGCTACAGAGAGCATTGGTAACTAGGGCGGCCAGCCTCAGGCTGTCTGAAATTGAAATTTGGGGCTAAATTAATAACAACCTAAGCATATACAGGTTTATAGTAAGTCTGTCTCCTCTAGGTTTGACACTATGTAGTTTGACATAAAAGGATCTCTAGGTATAAAGGAAAAAAATAAAGTTCAAGATGATTCCATTGCAAGTAGCATCTTTGAGGGGCAGTAAATAGAAATG
Source organism: Craseonycteris thonglongyai (assembly GCA_004027555.1). NCBI lineage: Eukaryota > Metazoa > Chordata > Mammalia > Chiroptera > Craseonycteridae > Craseonycteris > Craseonycteris thonglongyai. Next base: position 457 of record PVKE010025238.1, on the reverse strand, counting down.
AGGTGGTGGCACACCCACTAGTCAAATTTTCCCCAGAATGTGCCTTCATATTTTAATCTATAGAATGTCTGTACCTGTGTTCAGTCTTAGAGATCAGTGACGATCTTGCACGTAATTATATGTGCAAACACATAGCTAGATGTCTGTTCTACAGTTACGCTCCATCCTCTGAAGGCAGTTTCAGCTAGGGTTGCGGCAAAGCCAGGGTCACGGTGAGATTCCGACAGGACTCACGCCTGTGCTTTTCTTCTCCTTTATTTATTTGCATTTCAGGAAGGGAACCTGGAGAGAATTTTCCAAAGTCTGGTTAAAATAAAGTGGTGGAGTGTTTATATGTATTTTCAGTGTGGGTATGTTCAAGGGAATGTTCCGGGGGGGGGGGGGCAAGAGATAAAAATAGAGGAAGGCGGGATGGCTCAGTGGGTTAAGCACTCGCTTTGCAGCCACAGGGACTGAG
>PVKE010025237.1:0-23211 GCA_004027555.1 Craseonycteris thonglongyai | reverse complement strand
TATTAGCTATGTGCTCTTGAACAAGTTGTACAACCTCTCTATTGCTTAGTTTTCTCACCTTCAAAGCCAGCAATAAAGAGTAGGCTGAATTCTTCTTACAGCTCATCACTCTGAATACTTCTTCTGCCACCCTCTTCTATTTCAAAGGCCTTTGTGATTACATTGTGCCCACCCAGATAATCCAGGATAATTTCACCATTTTAAAGTCAGCTTATGAGAGCTGGCAGGGGAATAGGGAGAGCGCATCAAATATATGGTGATGGGAAGAGCTGATTCTGGGTGGTGAGCACACAATGCAATGTATAGACAATGTGATATAGAATTATATGCCTGGAAACAATGTAATTGTTATCAACCAATGTCACCCCAATAAATTTAACAACAAAAAAAGTCAGCTTATTAGCAACCTTAATTATGTCTGCAACTCTCATCCCCCTTTGTCATGTAATATTACACATGGACAGATTCTGGGGATTAGGACATAGAAATATTTGAGGAGCCATTATTCTGCCCATCACACTGGCAATAGATCATTTGAAGAAACAATAAAACAAACATGCGTTATACAGCATTTGCTGTGTACCAGGAGTTTACTTTTCTTTCTTTCTTTATTCCTCACAACAACCCTCTTTAGTGGCTACTATAGTTGTCCCCATTTTTCAGGTGAGAAAACTGAGCACCATGAACAAAGGAATGTGGATGGCCCTAGAATGTGGAAAAGGCAAATAAATAGCCTCCCCTCAAGCCTCCAGAAAGGAACACAGTCTTGTTGACACTTTCATTTTAGCCCCCTGAGGCTTCTGACCTACTGAAATGACAGATAGTAAATTTGTGGTTTTTTAAGCTACTAAGTTTGTGGCAGTTTGTTATAATAGTAGTAGAAAACTAATACAGCCAATTATAAAATTCAGAGTCAAAATAAATATGTTGTTTTAATACCTCAGTAATAGATTCCCATGGGCCATTCTCTATGCTAAGTAGACTCTTACCCAGCATTTCAGAAAACTATCCAAACCCAAACAGATAAGCTTGAAATTTGGTTCCCTCTAGGGATGAAGAGAAAGTCTGCCTTACACGGCCTTATAACTGAAGATTGTTAACAAGCAGTTTTACCCCAAATACTACTCTAGCAAATTATTTGAGCTGACTAGACTTAGCTATAATCAATTAAAACAAGAGCAAAAAGAGCGCATACCTACAAGTTGTGATGTGAAACACAGCATCTTTATTGCCAATGTTTCGTACCAGCAGAACCTTCTGAGTGCTATGTTTGACAGGGCAAGTGGAAAAATTCAGTTTGTCAGGAAAATCTAGGATGGCTCGTGCACCTCTGGCTTTGATGGGTACAATAAACTTTTCTCTTTCAGTAATGCAGGTCAACACATGGGCATAATCCTACAAGAGAAGGGCAAAATCATTATTTGTAGAAACACCAACATGATCAAGATAACTGGACAAGATACATGGTCATATGCCAGGCATCTAGCAAAATGACTTAATATAGTCTATGAAACCTTCTCAAGACAAGTATAGATGTACTTTCAATTAGATACTCTTTTCTGAAAGAAACCGTTCAAATGTTAAAACCTGCAAGCCAGTAGGAAGCGTATACTGCATGTGTTTCTCAAATATGAGGGAGGTGGGATGGGGGATAGTGAAGGCACATTTTTCTTTAGGTCAGAGGATGTACACACAAGTTCCCTCACAGCCTCCTTCTATACCCTCCCTAGTTACTCTTTAAGCCCATGTGATACCTCCAAATAAGGGTCTTTCTACACCCACACTCTTTATAATACGACTTTGCATTCCTCCATCACGAGTGGAATGTATTTCTCCGCCCCTTGCTTTGGCCAGCAGAATGTGGCAGAAGTTACGCAATGTCAGTTCAAGCTGAAGCCTCAAGAAGCTTTGGGCGTTTTCAGTCTTGCTCATGGAACCCTGCCACTGCCAGGTGAACAATCCTGAGCTAGCCCACTGCAGGATGAGAGCCCAGAAGTCCCAGCCAGGGCCGTGCTAGACCAATCTTCGGCCCAGATAATGCAAGAGAGCCATGCCAAGATAAGCAGAACTACCTACCCAATGCATGAGTAGGCCTAGGCAAGACCAGCTGAACCACAGACTTGGGAGTAATAATAAATGTTTATTATTTTAAACCATTGAATTTTGGGATGGTCTGTAACTGTACAACAATAGCTAAATGATAGATAACCCATTTTAAACTTCACTTCCTGTGCAAAACCATTGCTGACCATTCCAAAGAAAAACTCTGAGGCCCTGGGCATGTATCTTTCCCACTGTTGAGTCTATATATAACAGGAACACTGAATTAAGTCATCCTTTATGTCATCATGTTAGGCATAAAAACAGAACTCTCATCCTCAGTGTAGCAAAGAAAAAGTTAAAAGTAAACCCTCACCAAAAAGCTGAACTAAATGTAAAAGGAAAATGTTAACGGTCCCCTCAAGAACAAGCTTACTATGAAAGGAATTTGTTAACTAAACCAGGTTTATCTTGGTATATCCCTAGCAAGGGGAACTGCAAACATCAAAACCCTAAGGTAGAAGCAGGTAATAAATACTAATGGGCAGTATTCATGAAATTTATTAAAATTGAGTTGTTGGACTCTTAGGTCTTCAATTGATTCTGATCTCTAAATGGTAATGCCAGGCTCAAAAATTGTGCTATTCAGACATAAGGATGCAAAAATTACATTAAGCATACTTGATCCTACGAAACCCCACAGAATTCAACAACGGAACAGTCTAATCTGATTACATCAAAAGCCTAAAGAGGTAAGTACTGTTTTCACTTTTTCATAGGAGCTCAAACCCAGTAAGCAAAGGTTTTGTTGGGAATTAGAAACTGGAAAGCTCCTGGCAAATGTGGAAACTTAATATTAACTGAGGCTTTGAGAGAAAGAAAAAAAGGTGCTGCTGAATCCAGGATGAGAGGCAATCCTAGAGTAATTTGTCCTACTTACATATTCTCTGACTTGTTCTATAAGAAACTGAAGACAGCCAAAAATAGTTTAGGAAGCTAACTGAAATATTCACAGGGATGTTTTCAAACCTTTTCAAATGTCCAAATGAGGAAGATTTCAAGTTTGAAATATATTTTTTTTTCAAGAATGATATATATTTTTTCATAATCAAGTCACACACTCATAAAAGATCATCAAGAAATTCTTTAAACAACTCCTTAAAAATGCGTTCCAGTCTCTGGAGTTCTATACGACTATACTGAATTATGTAATGTACAATACACATTACTCTACTGGCTTAATGTTAATTCACATGTTATGACTGGGAAGGCTTTGCCAGCCTGCCAGCTAAGCAATTACGTACTAGAGTTGATGTTCTCCCTTCCACTGTACTGAGATTCAGAGCAATCAGGTCACCATTCAGAACCAAAATACTTCTTTTCTTTTTTTAATTGTTAAATTTATTGGGGTGATATTGGTTGGTAAAAATCACATAGATTCCAGGTGTACAATTCTACATTACATTGTCTATGTATTGCATTATGTCAGAGCCAAAATATTTATTCTGAGCTGCTTCCCCTATGCTATGAGAGATTTCCCCTATGCTATGAGAGACTTCGCCTCACCTTACATTACTTTATACCCTAAAATGTTACTCTATGTAACAATGTTCTCTAGGTGTAATTTCTGATACATTTTTTGTCCACTAGCCGTCCTTCCAACATGCCTCTCCTCCTAACTTAAAAAACAAACAAACAAAAAAACAGTGGTAGAATATGAAAATGGCATTTTGGCTTTCTGAGAAATGAAAAGAATGAATCTTGATTTTATATTAGCTCCATGAGGGAAACTAAACATGACAATAATTCTGTCCTTTAAAATTTCAGGCAAAGAAAAATAATGTCTTCTGCAGCAAATACCTCTCAAGGCATTCAAGGGCAGACATGGCCAGTGTGATTAAGTCTTCACTATACCCTTTTTGACTTTTCTCCACTCCTACATATAATGGAGGAACATAGAGTAAAATCAGGTCTGATTAGAACTCAGTAAATTTAATACCTGATGTCCCCAGAAAATGTTATAAATTTCCTACCTAGTTAAAACTATTTATTACATAGCATTTTCTCAACCTGAAATGCACCCTCTAATCAGGAAGAATCAGTTCTTAAGTCCTAATCAGTTTAAAAATGAGACTTTCGGGATGCCAGATTAGCTCAACAGGTTGAGCATTTGCCTTGCAATCATGAGGTCTGGGAATCAAATCCTGACCACGGTCCTCGCAAACCCATATGCTGAACTGTGGTGGTGAAGATTCTCAGTTCCCATGTGAGAGGTCTCCAGTTCATTCTCTGCCCTGCGTAGCCCCACATTCACCTGCATGGATTAAAACCATTTCGCAACCAATGATGTACAACTATGGAGACTGCTCTGGGTCCTCCCCACTTCTCTCTCTCTCTCTCTCCTTATCGCAAAAATAAATAAGTAAATAAATAATTTTTATTTCTGAATTAATAAATAAATAAATTTATTTATTAATTATAAATTCTTATGTGGGAAGCCCCTGGTTCAGCTCCTGCCTTGTGTGGCCCCACATCCACCTGCAGAATGAAACTATGTCACAACTTGATGATGTGTGGCTGTGGAGACTGCTCTGGGCTCTCCCTTCTCTCTGTCTCTGTCTCTCTCTATCAAACAGTAAAATAAATCTTAAAAAAAAGAAAAAATATATATATAAATAAATAAAATAAAAATGAGACTTCATGCGGGATGTACTGCATAACATAGTAATAGAGTCAATAACATCTTAATAAATATGTATGGCAAAAGGTAATTACTAGACCTTATGGTGATCAGTTTGTAAGGTATATAATTGTTGAATCACTATGTTGTACATCTGAAACTGATATAATATTGCGTGTCAACCATAATTAGTAATAAATGAGTTCCTTAAAATATGAGACAGATCACTCTGTCTCTTCATATGATTTAGCTGGGGTCTCAGCTTCCTAGTAGCATCTATATTTCTCCATCTATTAATAGAGAATGACCTGTAATCTTGGGCTTGATAAGAGACATGAGAGTTTCAAATTTGTTTTGACCATTTTTATTCTTAATATACAATGATAATGCAGTTCCTTCATGACTCATGTAAACATCACCCTCTTCAAGTAGTCAGTTTCCTCTTTTGCTTTTTTGCTAAGCTACCTGTAAATCCACCACTCTACCTGTGTCTATACCCATATACTCTGACTTCACTGCTGTTCCTATCCAAGACCAACCCCTCCCCCTGCATACTAGAGCTCAATTCTTCTCGCTCAACCCAAAATTTATTCATTGTAGAATATAAGCTCCATGAAGGCCAAGGCTTGTTCTGTTTTCCAAAGATCCCAGCTCACAGAACTGGACCTGGTAGAGTAAGTGAAATAATATTATTCATTTTTAATATCTTTATTTGGGTACTAAATTACCAAGAATTCTTCATAAGGAGAATTCTGAACATCATCATTAGCCTCATTATACAATGATATACTGGTCAGGTCCAAAAAGCTAAAAAGTAGTGATGTGATTCATTAACAATATCAAACAAAATGGAGAAAAACACTCTTCTTAGAGAAGATTCATATACAACTTTCTCCTGGTCGAAATGACAACTAAGGTTTAATATATTCATGGCACAAAAAGATTTCAGCCCTTTTTATAAGCTTTCGCTTTTATTATTATTGGTAGGCCATTCTCAAGTTGAGAAAACTTTATATTTTCTTGACATTAACTTTTACTTATCTCACTTGACAAATATTTACTGCATATTCATTGTGTCAGGCACCGTGCTAGGCACTGGGGTTACAAGGGTGACCCAGACAGAACCAGAGAGGGCTAACTGCAGGCAGGAAAAAAATCCCTACCATTATTTTTTACCAGCAAAAATTATCATGGAAAATTATATATCTATACTTTAATTAAAAATACTGGCAATATACATAGTTCATTATTATTGTACACCTAGATAACATAAAATAAAATATTTTTCTATTCTCCTTGGGCCATGATTTTTAAATTTCACAATAACAAACTGAGAAAACTATTTTGACAACAAAATTAATATTTTTAAAACATAACTGAGCAATAAAATTGCACCATTCCATATTTTATTCACTGTACCCATCTCCCTATGATAACACTACCATAAACAGATGCTTTCTTAAGCCCAGGGAAATAACTACTTCTGCTTTTCCACAAAAGCCTAATCTTTTCCACACTCCTTTTAATAATAAAGATACAAATGTAAGAGGTCAAGAAAAATGCCAGCTCCAGACTTTTATTGTGCTATGACAACACTGAATATTATATTTTTACCCTACATGGAATGTACACTAGGATTATTAGTTTAATTATATATCCAATCTTTTTTCTTAAGGTGTGTGAGATGAAGAGATAAGGAAATTTGCTGCACCTGTTATCTGGGTATTTGGCATTTTTAACAAGTTAAATCCCCAGGAAGCCAGATTAACAGATGACAGGAAAAAATTTAAACTGCATTATCATCTTCGACTTGCTAATATACATGGGTGCTGAAAATCCAACTGAAAGGGGACTGACTGTCTTATTAAGCTGTGGCATGCTGCAATTTACATATCTCACCCTTCAGATGCGAGGAGGGTAAAGGAGAATGGAGTGTGCTCAGATCAGCAGGGGATAAGCAGGAAAAATACATACGTACATTGGCTATCAATCTGAACAACTGAAGAGAAAGAGACAGTGAAAAGACTGACTTTTGTTCGACCTACAATAAATCTGGCTCTAGTTAGTCCTCTCTACATCCTGGAACAGCAGGAAAGGCAGCACAGCTAACCCTCTCTGGCCATTCTGTGCATGGCCCTGTTGGCTTCCCAACAGAAAGAGCGAAGGTGATGCCCAGAGACTGGAGAAACTACTGAGAGAGGGGCCCTACGGATGGCACAAGTGTGACAGCATCTTTGAAGGAAAGGGGGACCAAAACTAGCAGCAAGAGCTTCCGCAACTACACGCCATCAGTCTTAGACAGTTAGCAAAAGGAGAAATCACTAGGTTCTTAGAAAAACAAATGCTGTAAACCATAGCTTACAATCCAAATCCAACACAATATCTTAAAGTATCCAAAACTGAATACACTTTTCAATATTCTCACTCTGTCTCCTCATACACGCATGTAGCCTTTGATAAAATTCAAACACTTAGCAGAAGAAAAGGTAAAACAACATTTAAATTTTAATTAGGAGTTTCCCAACAGACATGCAATTTTGGTAAAATGAAATGGTAAGAGGGAATTAAAAAGCTAGGAGTAAAATAAGCAGCCACAAAATATACAGTCAAGCAATAATCCTCAATGGGAATGTTAGCATTTCACATTTACAAAATACAAACATGCCTAAGATACATTTCAAGTATTTATTTGCTATGTAGATAATCATTAATAAATCTCTGTACTTTTGTTCTGTAAGCTTTTGATTGGGGAAAATTTAAAACATAAAGAAAACAAAATAGTATAATAAATCCCATGTACCCATCACCCAGATTCATAATTATTAATATTCTATCACTCTGGCTTTGTCTATACCTCCTTCCATTCCCACTTCCATTATTATATTTCTATAGTTTTTAAGGTAAAGTTTAGATATATTGGAAAGCATAAATATTAAATGTACAATTTTGGCAAATGAATATAATCCAGACAACTATCACCATATAGAAAGTTCCATGTGTCCCCTTCTTAGCCAGACCACTTGCAACAGAAGACACATTTTCTCCAGCACAGAGAAAAATTAAGCCAGCTCCTCAAATCCAGCAAGCTTTATATTTCAAGCTGCCCAAAGGTTTATAATCAGCTTCCTACAGAAATGTCAGTGTAAGACTTTGACACCCAAACTACATCCAGGTACCATTCTCTTCACAGTTAGTATTCAGACATTGAGCCTTGAGAAAAAAAGAATTTCTTTTTTTTTTTTTTTAAGATTTATTTTATTGATTTTTGACAGAGAGAAACAGAGACAGAGAGAGACAGAGAGGGGGGGAGGGCTCAGAGCAGTCTCCATAGTTGACATTAGTTTTCCATATAGTTTCACTCCACAGGTGGGCACAGGGCTGCACAGGGCAGGAACTAGGCCAGGAGCCTCCCACATAGGTCCTGGCAAGAACTGAACTGGGGGCACACCTCAGCTCAGCACGTGGGTCAGCACAGGCCGGGGCCGGGATTCGATCCTCGGTCCCCGGGGCTTCAAAGCGAGCACTTAACCTTCCCAGGATTTCTATAACATAACAAAATGCACTACTTCCAGAACTATTTATCTTTTCATCTATTTAAATATTAAACAAAATGACAGGTCCATAAACACAACCCAAGAAATAGATACCGGTAGTAATATTACAAAGTAGCAAAATAATAACAGCAGTGTTATAATTATAATGGAATTTCTAATCACTCACTACAGTGATACATAATTAGCAGACCATATTAAATTCTTTATTCCTACTCTCCAAAAAAGGAGGGACAATAGCAATAGTAGTAAGAATACTGGTAATGACACTGATAGCTGCCAATAAGTATTAATGATGGAGAAGCAGGGATTCAAAGCTAATTCTCTCAGTTTCTGTTACACTTTTTTGATTCCAACCACAGTGGCACAATATGGATCGGCACATACACTATTAGCATTATATATAACCTGACACTTTTCTATGCCTACTTAAGCCTTGTATTTTGTCCTCAGTCCTCCAATCACGCTGGTAAAACCCCTTTCACTCTCCTCACATGTCCCAGTCACTTTAGCTCACATGGAGGAAAACTCAACCCACAGTTTTGAGGAAGCCTCCTTCCTTAGTTGTCTTTAGCCGGTCCTTCCTTCTGGGAGGAACTGGAATTTCTACAGCTGAGGAGAGCTGGAGAATGGGCTAGATGCCCACAGCTGTAGTGGTACTACAGGGAAATGGCCTCTTTTTGAACACAGGCTCTTTCTAGCCTTCCCGCGTGGGGACAAGGTAAATAGAGCAGGCAGGTCTCTGCTCTCTGCTCTAGCTTCCCTACTCATGCTTTGGGGGGAGCTATGGGTCAGGTCATGCCTTCGCCAAGGACTAGTTACCTACTAGTCACTGGGGAGCAGGAGAACCTCAGGTCCTGGCCACATTCTTTGCCATTAATGAGACTGTGATCAATATTTGGATCTTGGATCTCTTTCCTAAACTAGTCAGAATCTGGGCAGGAGGTACATAACTAACTAGGATCTCAAGCTTCTTTATCCTTTGTCTCAGCTCATTGCATCTGGACCACACCTTTTCCTTTATGGTATCCCTCTGGCTATATAGTCAAACATAAATATGCTGAGGTAGGTGCAATGGGGAGAGGGGAAAACATCCAGAAGGATTACCCTTCTTTACATCCTGGCTACTTACAGCTCATATAAGCCCTCATCACTCTTCGACAATTCTGTCCCCGCTTCCAGTGGTATACCATCCCCTTCTCTCACCCACCCTTATCACCTCTCTCACCACCACCACCAACAGCACCAAAACCATCGTGACACAACTAATACCACCAAACCAATACCATAGCACCAACACCACAACCAATACCACTAACAACAACACGACCAACACCAACACCCACCATACCACCACCCACAATACCACCTCCGCGAATGTTCAGAATTGCAAACTGCTAGTGACAAGCATTGCAACCAAGGTCTTGCCAGCACTGCTGTTACCTTGTTTTCCTCTGGAGTAAAAAGGATTCGAAATATGGAAGGCACGCCTGGAGCTACTTTGTGGCCAGTATCTTTGGGGCTGATTACTTTAAAGTAAGGTGAACTTTCCCCAACCACTTTCACCATCCTTGGAATCTGCAAGAAAAGCACAGTGTTGACATTTGTGTATGTGAAAATGCAGGACAAAAAGCACAGGCTTTGTAGTTCAGCATGAAATCTCCATCTACTACTTACTAGCCAGGCAACTTTTTATCAACTTCAAAAGGAGGTGACAGTACCTACTTGTATTCCAGTGCCTTACACAAAGTAAGCACACAATGCATTTTAGCTTTAATTTTCCTTAACATTATTTTACTCATTTTTATTGTTATTGCAAGTCTTTGTTCATTCTATTATTTAAATATGTCTACCTGCTAACTGCTAACACACCCCGCCCCCCCCCGCCTCCGCCCCCCCGCCCCCCCCCCAACACACACACACAGTGGAGTTAAGCTAGATTTCCCAGCATCTGAGAGCTGCTCCGGGAGAAGAAATCACACTTACCGCACTCCTGCCATGGACCATCCCTGTACATGATGTGCCGCTTAATCCTTGCAATAAACTTTGAGTCCTATTATACTCCAATTCTACAGATGAAGAAGCAGACACTTGCCCTAAGTGCCCTAAGTACTATGGCTTCACCAAGAAATGTTTGGAGTCAAGTCCTGACCTTGCTCCACTTTCCTTCTCTACAGGATTGTCCTAAATAAACATTATAGTAAAGCAAGAACAGAGAAATCTGTCTTCTTGTTGCTAGCTAGATTTCCTTAAATGAGACTCATCCTGAGGTCAAACATTCTAGCAGCATTTTACCAAGAGGTGTTGGATTATCCACGAGAACTGAGTGCCCTTTCGCAGACAAAACTTACACATGCCCCTTTATCCTCAACTTGCCCACATACACCCACATACACCAACAATCCTTTCTTGTTTAGCACCAGGGAGGACTTAGCTCCTCTCTGCCTTTAAAAGCCTTAAAAAAAAACAAAAACAAGCAAACAAAAAACCTCAAACAAGAGTCACAAAGTAATGTAGAAAGGGAAGTGGAGAACTGGAAATGAGAAACTGAATTGATTGACACTCCTACATGAAGAAAGAGTTCGCATGTCTTTTTAATATCTCTTCTCAAGATCTAGAAATATGACCCTGAACACCTGGGTCATTTTTCTTCTCTGTGCCTACCCTTTTGCTTCTATCCCATGAGCCTCTCTTGCTCACATTTCTGCAGCAAAAGAAGTAAATATACATTTTCTCCAGAGTCTGCCTTTGCTGTAACAAATCACCCCGCTGAAGGCATCACTGATTGTTTTAATGAGCTACTGTGCTGAATATAACTGCAAATATTCCCATTTGCCTTGGATTCTTGCATAGTCTTTAGTTATATTCCCTTTTTTCTCATAGTGAGAATTTGTCTCTACATTCTTAGACTCCTGTGAAGATTCCTACTTCTCTTTGCACCTGAAGTTTAGCAACTCTCAGATGCCTTCCTCTCTATCTGATTACTTTTCACACTTAACTGTGCTTCATGCTGACCTCCAGCCTTATTTTTTCTTTCACTATTGTTAGATGTCAAGGAAATCTTCAGGCATTCAATACCTTGTCTTGAAATAAACCCTAATTTATCTCTGAAGAAAAAGGCATAATGATGGAGACAAAATCCTCAATTGCAACCACAGAGAAAAGGTAAACAGTTGGAAGCAGCTACCCAAAATTATCTGTAGTCAAAATCTGAAGGCTATTTGCAGTAGGAAGATAAAAATAAGGAGATAAAAAAGGAAGAAAGAGATCTACATTTAAAAAAAAAATACAATTTGTAAAATATAAATGAATTGGCTAAACAACTGCAATTTATGTGAGCAGAGTTTATATTCAATTAGGGTTTGGAGGCTCTAATAAGGAGGAATTGAATTACTATTCAATTGTCTTGTCTTAAAAGCTTAGCTCAACTGGCCACACATGAGAACTTCATGACATTCATCTAGCCAACCTTTTATTCAACAAAATGTTAGTTCACATGTTGGTAGTTTACCGTTTATTGGACACTGACCTGGGACTGAACATGTAGCAACAAAGAAACAAACATAGTCTTATGTTCATTAAGTTTATAGTAGAAGAGCATGTTTTCATCTAATTTCCTAGGTCCATCAAATTGAAGAACTTATCTAAAATCCTATATAATCCTATTTTATTTAATCCCTTCTTATATATCCAAGACATACTCACTTTGTCATTGTTCCTCAAAACCAGTGGAACTTCATAGGCTTCACAGGGAGTATAGTTCTGAAATACAATTTCTGATGGAAAGGGCTGGAATAATGCCTGATCCAAGCTGATTTCTGAAAACTGCAGTTGAAAGAATAAACTAGTCATATAGTCACATAGTGGCAGGAATGATTGAAGAAGATAAGAAAATACAACATAGATCTATGGAAATTAATACTAAGAACATAGAAAACACTCAAAAAGAAGTAACTACTACAAACAATAACTGTTATTATTAGCAAGGTGATTGTCATCAACTTCTTTAATACAAAAGAAACTGTAGTGGTTCTCAGTTTAAAAAAAAAAAAGAGTCTAATTAGAACACCAGTCCAAAACTTCTATTTCTACGATTTCTAGTTATGATGAATAAGATAATTTGAACCAATTCTCCTATGAGACTAACAAGAAAAGTGGTAACAACAAATACCTGGAGGCACGAGAAAGCTAACAAGATAGCATGATTAATGTTGAAACTAGGAATTACCTCATGATAATAAGAACTATCCAACAAGTTTTGAGGATTGACATTGTTCCTTAAAAATGAACTTCAAAGTTAGAGGGTGGTAAACAAAACTAAAGCTAACAGTGCACAGAGGAGAGCACATTTTCATGCAGACCCTGGACAGGGGAGGCAATGGTGTTGCAGAGAGAGCCAAAGAGCTTCAGGGACTCATGCCTTGTATAGGAAATAACTCTGAAAAACTCTCAGGAATAGCTGAAGAACCCTTTGAGAGGGTTCTTCACTCAACTGATGGAGGTTCATACCATAATTTCTACATAAAAACTGAAACATATAATTCAAGAAGTTAATTTAAAAATAGGAAATACGACCTTATTTTATAATGATATGCTCCTAAAACCTAGAATATATGGTTTACATTAGAATACAGAAACATGTTAAAATAACTATTCCTCAGAGACTAACAGGATACATTTGTTATTGGAAATGAGCCAGAATACAAAACAAATGCCTAGTTTTAATAAATAATTCTGCCCTCTTCCCATCTACTGATGACAGCCCAGAGGTAAGGAGAAATTTCTTGTGCTAAGAAAATAACTTCATTAGGTTTGCCTATACAATTCTTGTAATTACTGCTAATCTATAAATAATAGTGTCCAGAAGTAGCTAAGAAACAAATGTAACTAGTCAAAAGTTATTTGTACTTATGAATTATAATCCTCTCCATATCAAGTCACAAATATCAAGACCAATAGAGGTAGGAAAAGAAAGTATAAAACAAACTCAATAAGGGGTTAGTGCAGAAACAATAACTACTACTTACTGTTGTTCTAGAATGTTCATATTACCGCAGAGCCTACTTTATATGTAAGTATGACAGAAAGTAGCTACCTTTTGATGTGTTGTTTCTCCCATATCTAAAAGTTCGATGATCTGTGGTCGGCACATCAACCGTGTGTTAGCCAGTCTCTGCTCTGTGGTGAGGGACATTTCCTTCAGGTACTTTGAGGGTGTTAGCTAAAATTTAAAACAACAGGAGACAAAGTTTCATATGTGGTTATAATGAAACAATGTTTTCATAAGCACCAGGAATGAATAATTTGTGTTCGCAGCTTTCAGGATCATTCTGGAATGCCACTAAGTTCCCTTATAAAATATTTAAAATAACTAAATAATACAAGAGAAGTACCCATGCACTTCTGAGCCCTTTGCACAGTAATTTGAAGGGATATGTGGTTGTTATTTCCTCATGATTTTAAAGGAATCACACAAAGGAACCTGAGACAGGGGGAATAAAGAAATTGCACAGAAGCACGTCCAAAGAGCTTAACATTTATGCTCAGAAGAGGCATCTTAGCATAAAACCCTGCCTCTGTTATCACATTCAGGCTTCAGAGCTAAGTAGTTTGAAATACTTGTATTTCTCAACTGAAGTTACAACATGCAAGCAAAGCTTCTGGGTGTTTATTGTATCAGGTTAAAGAGTATTCTTGAGCGCATGTAGACCTTGTTTTAAGAGTTCTAAGCCAATCATCAAGTCCAGCAGCTAGTCATATTCACATACCCAAATAAGAACACAGATGCTTTAACACTTTCTAAAGTTATAAGAAAAAAAAGCATAGCCTATCATTTATTATTTAAATAACACAAGGGCTTAGTTACCCAGGAGTAATCAGTATTATTTAGTTTTTACTGTTCTGGAATGTTCACATTATTCCAGGGCCTACTGTATGTTTGTATGTGTGTATGTGTGTGTATATATTTAATATAAGTAAAATGTTTGAGTTAAACTTGTAATTTTGAGATATTTGTAGACTTACAAATATCTTGTAAAACTATAATACAGTATCACAGACTGGATATTGACATTGGTAAGAAGCAGAACACTTCCACCACCAAGGACCTATGTCAGATATAAGATTAGGATCATTGGCAGCAACATAACGCTTTAGTATATGCCAAGGCTTTAAAAAACAAACAGAGGTATATAATTTAACTGATTTGTTTCATCTTGGTTTAAAATCAATGCTTTTCAAATTCCCTACAAAATTATTTTCTGTGATTGAATCCCTTTAAATAAAGACATTAAAATTAATGTAGCTTCCAACTTGTTATATTTTTGTTTTGTTTTGTTTTGTTTTTAGGATTGGAACCCAGACTAGAATGCTAAAATGTTAAGAGGTTAAAGCTATGTTGTGATTTAAATAAAACCTTAAAAGCAAAAAGTTATGAGTTACCTTAAATATGAAATAATCACCATCACAAAAGAGAAGGATGATAGATTTGACTTTACTAATTGGAATGTAACTTGGAACTGCAGTGAGTACTATATCTAACACTATAAACTGTTATTGATATTTTCTTTTTTTTTTAAAGATTTATTTTATTGATTTTTGACAGAGAGAAACAGAGGCAGAGAGAGACAGAGAGAAGTGGGAGGGCCCAGAGCAGTCTCCATAGTTGACATTGGTTTTCCATATAGTTTCACTCCACAGGCGGGTACAGGGCTGCACAGGGCAGGAACTGGGCCAGGAGCCTCCAGCATAGGTCCCAGCAAGAACTGAACTGGGGGCACACCCCAGTTCAGCATGTGGGTCCGCATGGGCCGGGGCCGGGATTCGATCCTCGGTCCTCAGGGCTTCAAAGCGAGCGCTTTACCCGCTGAGCCATCCCAGCTTTCCCAGTTATTGATATTTTCTATAGCATGTAGTTTATAATTCAGTTCTCACCAAATCATTATAATTCATTAAAAATGTGTCTTTTTTATTTTAAAAAAATTATGTATTATTCTATACAATATAGTAATTATTTTAATATTCTAAGTTCTACAAATATACAAACAAAAAATAACTCTTGCCAATCAATAGGCAATAGATTATTTAGGTTAAAACCTATGAAGTTCTAATATTTGATTATATTTGAATTACACAAATCACAATCTTACAGGGTTCAACCGTATAGTTAGAAAACCCTAAATATGCTTCCATACTCTTATTCCAGCTGATGAATGTAAGCAATTCAATGTATATAATTTCAAAAACTTCTTGGGTTTTAAGAGGTAGGTGCCTATGCTCTGCACCAAGCTACCATGTTAACTAAATTTATATAATCCATCAGTGATTCTGTTTGATATGATGAGCATGTCAAGTAGCAGCTGTCATTCTCCTGCGAAGACTGCATTAAGTATCTTACACTGAAATTTTCGGATACATTACCATTTGGTTCACTTCTTCTTCTGTAACCACCTTTGGATTCAGAGGTGGCAAAACCTTGCTTTGGAATCCTTTAAGTATTCGGACAAACCCCACCTGAACAGTCCCCATGGACTCCTCCAGTTTTCTACTTGTCATCTTTAGTTATTTTCTTTGCTCACCTAAGAGTGAAAAAACAGTTTTAGAGCAAATATAGTTAATTCTTGAATACAGGTCACAATTTTTTAAGCTTTTTCAAATACAGGAAAGTTTAGCAAATACTGATCTTTGGTTAAGTGCCTTAACCAAAGGGGTCTACTCCATGTAACTAATCTAGATTTAGCCTCATCCCAAGGTTTAGGATCTCTTTTATATTATACAAACCAAGTGATTGGGGATGAAGCTCAGGGAAGACATGGAAGTACAAGGACTTTGGCATTTTTATCTTCCCCAGATAAACAAACACTACTTAATAAATATACTTCAAAATTTGCTACTTTATCTATTTATTTGACAATTGTCTCTCGTGACATCCTTCAAACAGAAAAAATATAAAAGGCTTCAGGCCTTCATAGATGGGAAGAGACTCAAAAAAGGCAGCATGAGATGAAATAGGAACAGGAAGTTTCTGAAAATTTTGAAGTTTATCATCTGCATTAGGCACTTAAATAGGCACTCCATATTTCCAAATCAGAGAACTATAATATCTCTCCTTTGCATATCCTTCTAGCAGGACACTTGCAACTTTGGGAGGCCATTCATGACTTGAAAGAAATTTCTATTTTCAGTAGTAATAAGCTAGGTTATTCAACCCTGCCCCTCTCCAACACCCCCCCCAAACAAACATACTACATAACTCAAAACGCTTGAAACAATGTCAAATAAAAAACCTAAAATTATTAAAAAGTTCACAAGACAGTAAGGCATTAGCAGACCTAAATGGAGGGGATAGCGGTGCATAAAAGGAAATAGATTTGAATGAAAATGAAATAAAGTACTACACTGAAATAAAGCAGTAAAACACTTAAAGAAATGAATACGACATTTTAAAAAAGGAAAAAAAGATCCATTCTTAAAAGTTGAAACAAACTGAAACAAATGAACCTTGCTATATATCAAGTTGAAGTCATAACTACAAAGAGAAAACAATGATTCTGACTGACCTTAAAACAAAATATTTTGACTGTATATTGTCAATAGACAGCAGCCTTATTGTTAGTCATAACATTAGTAATAGTATTTTAAAAACAAGTAATTATATCAATATTGTTAGGAACCAAGAACTTCAGCATTTAAAAAAGTATATAACCAAATAAGTTCTTAAATTAAGAAACCCTGTAACTTTAAATTTAAGTTGGAAATTTGTGTGACCTCATGATAATGTTCTTTTAAATACCCTGTCTACCGAAAGAGCCTAGAAGCAATGAAAGCCCAGTAAACAATGGCAGTCCAGGGACATATTGTGGTCTCAAAATACCATTTTCCATTCAAAGAACCACAGCTCATTGGGGAAATGGGTAATTCAAGGTCTGGGGCACAAAAAGCATAAGATTAACTTGGAACATTCTATTACACTATAAAATAAGTATGTTATCAAAGGCTACTGGAATTGTGTCTAAGGGACCCAGGACAACTTGGAAGTTCCCAGTCACCAAATATAAACCAATTTGAGCATTAAAAAACATCTGCAATAGATTAGTCTCTAAAAATCTGAGTTCAAACGATACTAAGAAAATCATTAGTCAACTATGGAAGTTGCTAGGGTACCAAACTAATTATTCTGGAAATAACAAAAGGGAAAAATCAACCATTTATCCTGAACTTCTCCTTTACAGATTGCATTGTAAGTTAATCAAACAGTTGATGAGAGAAAAGTATTATTCATAGAATGCCAGGTAATAAATGTGGAAGAAATGACAGAAAAATATTCACCATTTTATAGCCCCTAATGAAACCAAGAGTCATAAATGCTAAAACCATTAGAAAAGACGTTGCTGAAGAACTTTATAATGGCACTATCAGGCTAACACCTGAGCTCTCTAAATCAATATTAACACCAGAAGAATGAAAACCAGACGTATTATATGCTGCCTGACATGATGCACTACACAGCACCCTCTATGTAGAACTATTAACAAAAATCTAATTAAGCTTCTAAATCTACCAGCCAGGTTGCAGAAGATACAGGGAATGGAGGAACACACATATTCTGTAAGAATTAAGGCAAATCCTGAATGTAGAAAATGTTACAGGAAAATGACCTAGATTATGCAACTAATAAATAGCATGAGACAGACAGAGAGTGAGAGAGAGAAACAGTTAAGAATTAAAAGAGTCTTGTACCAACCAAGTACAAGAGTGGACCTGGACCTTCTTTGGATCATGATTCCAATATATGAGTAATAGATAATTATTGTTCTTTTTTGTGGGATAATGATACTGTGGTTATGATTTTTTTTTTAAGTAAGGTTCTTATCCATTAGAGATCTTATAGGTAAAGAGAAATTATGTCTAAAATTTATTTTTATTTTTTTATTGTTTTTGACAGAGAGACAGACAGACAGACAGACAGAGACAGCAAGAGAACTGAACTGGGGAACTCCCCAGTTTAGCATATGGGTCCGCACGGGCCGGGTCCAGGATTTGATCCTCAGTCCCCAGCACTGCAAAGTAAGCGCTTAACCCACTGAGCCATCGCAGCTTCCCCTAAAATTTATTTTTAAATACCCACCCCCCCGAAAAAAAATGCCACGGGACAGGGTGGTAAGTGTGGGTGTGGGTGGATGAGGGAGAGAATGGATGAAACAAAAATGGGAGAATGCTGGTAACTATTGAAGCTGTATGATACTCTTTTCTCCACTTTTATGCATGCTTTTAAATTCTCATAATTAAAAATATAAATACACTAAATCAATTTTTAAAACTGCCTTCTTCTTTCATTCTCAGGCCCTCCCTTTGCCAAAAAGCCAAACAAAAGAATTGTCACAGTTGCTCCCAGTTTAAATCTCAGAACAAGTTAAATTTTTTTCTGCACAGTGAGCAAGTTGAAATCAAATGTGATATGAAAACAAACCTCAAAGAATTTCAATGTCAAACACTACATTTCATATTTATACATGCATTGCAGTAGACCACAGACCTTCAACACATTTAAATAAAGTTTGATTGATAAAAATGTTTTCCCATAGCTTTGAAAGAAATTATTTTTCCTCTCAGAAGGTACTGTCAATAGTAATAAACCAAAACCCTGAGAAAGCATCTTGTTTGCATTTAAACCAAAGGTTCTGGAGTCATTAGACCTGGGGTTTACTCTCCCCAAGCTTTAGTTTCCTATAGTTTCTATGATTCAAGAATTTGAAAGAAACTGGGCTAGGTGGTTCTGGCTTGGGGTCACGTATGAGGTTATATTCAAAGATGGCAGCAAGGGTTGCAGCCATCTGAAGACTTGACAAGGGCAGGAAAACCCACTTCCAAGATGGCTCACTCACACCGCTAGCAAGTTGGTCCTGGCTGTAGGTAGGAGGCCTCAGTGTCTTTCCTATGGGCCTCTCAACAGGGCTTCTTGAGTGTCCCCATGACTGGCTACACCTCCAGAGCAAGCAGTCCAAGAAACCATGGGGAGAAGCTACAATGTCCTTTGTAACACAGAAGTCACACACCATCACTTATGCAACGTCTATTGGTCACACAAATCAGCCCTAGTCAGAGCGGGCGAGGCATATAAGAATGTGAATACTAGAAGTGAGGATCTTTGGGAGCCATCTTGAAAGCCAGCTACCACATTCACCATATTTATTTATTATGAGGATTAAATGAGATCATGCTTGTAAAGTACCTCACTTTGCACAGTGCCTGGCATATAATTGTTCTCAGTGTCATAATTAGCAGGAAATTCGGTTTAAAAATGAAAAGACAGAAATTACATTCAATTAAAGCTAGCTTTCTGGAATTAAGAGCATATGAAATTGTTCACTTGTCTTCAACTTCTGCTACTAGTACAGTCAGGGCAGGGGCAATCATAGTTTGGGATGTTGATAAATATTTCTTTAGCCAAACCACCATTTTAGTAGGAAAATATCAAGAAAACAGGGATAGTGTTCAATTAAATGCAACATGACTTTTGCTATCAGTGAAGGGTTCTCCAGGCACTCAGAGTAAAAGGACTAATTTTCATGTTTTAATTTTGCTTCATCTTCTGGTTTTCTACTGTTTCTAACGCAGCTATGCTCCTTCATTTTCTATTTGTTTGATCTCTTTTAAATTAGATTACTTCAGATTTCAAAGGTTTCACTTTGGTCTCTGCTCTCTTCTCCTTGAAATACTTCCTGAAAACAATCTGTCTCTGCAGGATGTGTGACTTATTAAATGTGAGGTAGATAAAAGAGAGATGAATTTCAGAAAGTATCCTCTTATTTGACCCACGTTAAAGAAGAATTTTGTTCTGGTCACCATGTCCAAATTGGGGTGGGGAGGCAGTCCAAGTAATTCTTGGGACATCAACTGGGGTCCTATATTCAACTCCATTCTGATAATATCTACATGAACACAGTATCAGATTTCACAGGTTAAGAATACAGTCCTGCAAAACTGTCCCCAACCCACACCCTGTAACTTCAGATGCCAGTCGAAAGCCCAGGTTTCTAACTGTACTTCTGGCCAACTGCCTATCAATCACAGGTTCCCAAGACCACCTCTTCAGGCTCAATTAATTTGATAGAGCAGTTCCCAGAACTCAGAGAAATATTTTACTTATTGGATTATCAGTTTATTACAAAAAGGAACAGGCTGACAAAGAGATACATAAGGCAAGAGATGTGGGAAGGAGCACGGAGCTTCCATGCCCTCTCCTGAGGTACCAATCTCTCCCCAGATCTATCTCCACATGTTCACCAACCTGGAAACTCTCCCAACCCTGTCCTTTTGGGGTTTTATGGAGGCTTTGTTACACAGGAATGGTTGATTAAATTATTGGCCGTTAGCAGCTGACTCAATCTGCAGCCCTTCCCCTCTCTCTGGAGGTTGGTTCATTCCTCAGGGTTCCTGTTCCGCCTAGAATCATACTTGTATCCCTCCTGTCTAGGTTTGCAGTGTGCTCTGTTTCCCCTGATCAAACTACAAGGTTCTTTGGAGGTAAAAATCTCTGGAACTCTCTCCTTCCATCCCATCTCATTTCCCTGATAACTTTTCACCATCTTGTTAGCCTCCTTGTGCCTTGAAGCAGGCTTTTGTTTATAATCTGTCCAGTTTTCTCTAGTTGCCTTCAGCAGGAAGGTGAATCTGCTTCACCTAGTCTACCAGTCTCAGAAACAAATCTTCACTGACTGAATGAGGTACAAGGGGAGAAACCCTAATTCATGCCTAAAAAAATTTTTTTTAATTTGAAGATAAAATGCAAAAATGAACTAGCAGAATTCTACTTAGAGCACTGCTCAGATATCTGAAATTAAACTGGGTAATCTATTCATGCCACCAAATCCAAGATTTATACAGCTGATATCTCAACATCTTGACTTTTTCATTTTAGATATCAGGTTGAGGTTAAATTACTTATAATTATACAATTATATATAATACTGTTAGCTGAGATGGACACTTAACATATTAACACTGAATAGCTACTTGCATAATTTTAATGGCCAAAAATAAACATTTTAAATTTGTCCACCAAACAACCAAGCGCACATTTTCCAGCTCCTTTCTCACTTGAAGAACCCAAAATAAAGCTATATATATATATATATATATATATATATATATATATATATATATAAAGTGAGGCTCTCTGAGCTGTAGCTAGATCTTCTTTCAGAAAGTCTTGATCCATATAGGGATCTAGATTATAAGACTACCGTAACTATCATGAACACCCTCAGATGACATGGTAAAATGCATAGTTCTGGTCTCTGGCATGCCCATTCTGTCCAACTCCATTAACCCTACCAGTATACTCTGTTGCCACTCTGTCTAGGTTCTCAGGCTGCCCTGTTCCCCTGATCAAACTACAGGGTTATTTAGAGGTAAAATCTCTGGCTCCTTCCACCCCACCTCATTTCCCAGGATAACTTAGATTCATCCTATAGGTCTCAGTTGAAAAATCACTGCCTCTAGAAAACCTTCTCTGACTTCCCTAAAGTCCCCTGGTTATATGCTCTCATAGCAATTGCACTTTTCACATATTGAGAAAATTATTTGTCTGACTAGATTTTTATGTATGCCTTGTTCACCAGAGAGTGAGTTTTATGAGATTAGAGACCTTGACCATTTTGTACTCATTATTGGTATACATGCCTAACATAGTGCCTGACATAGAGTCCATAGATATTTGTTGAATAATTGGACAGGCAACTGAATCACTGAACCATTTACTATGTTTCCCTTCTCAAAGATATCTTCATTTTAAAAAAGAATCAGGGGAAGCCGGGATGGCTCAGTGTGTTAAGCACTCACTTTGCAGCCCCAGGGACCGAGGATCAAATCCCGGCCCCAGCCCGTGTGGACACATATGCTGAACTGGGGAGTGCCCCCAGTTTGGTTCTCACCGGGGTGACACCCTAGCCCCAGTTCCTGCCCTGTGCAGCACTGCGCCCACCTGTGGAATGAAACTATGTGGAAAACCAATGATGTACTGTCAGGGACCAACTGGGACCAGCCTGGCTAAATACAAAAGTTACTCCATTTTAAGAGCTGACTCCATCTTGAGAGATAGGTTTCAGTTTCCTCTAAAAGGAGAACGATTCTCAGAAGTCACATGCACCCCCTGCGGCCTGGCCTGGAGCTAAAGATAACTTGTTGCTCAATAGTATTTCCCGTATAACTCCTGCCCCTCCCTCACTTAAACTGCCCGCTAGAGCCCGCCCATCCTCCGCCAATCCTAAGCTGCCACATACCCCACAGCCAATCACCTTTTGACATATACCCGGCCAAACAGATAGCCCTGCCCTCCTTTGTCCCTACAGTATATATACCGCTGTAACAGAAATAAAATTTTGAGGCTTGATCAGAATCCTGTCTTGCCTCCATTTCTTCGTGTCTCCTGTCTCTTGTCCTTCATAGGTTCCCCCTCGAGCCACGTTGTCGTGCCCCGCTGGACGGGGCACAATTGCCCGGGCACAATGTACAACTATGGAGACTGTTCTGGGCCCTCCCCCTTCTCTCTATCTCTGTCTCTGTATCTCTCTTTCTGTCAAAACGATAAAAATAAATCTAAAAAAAAAAAAAAAGAGGGAGATCAAAGATGGCGGCATGAGAGGAGAACGCCGATAACTGCCTGGGAAGGGCCTTGTGAACAGAGGGGAATCCACAGGGGAAACCCTGAGAAGAAACCTCAACTAAGAGAACCACACAACACGGAACAACACACAAAGGTTAGAGAAAAAAGGGGAGAGCGGGAGAGGGAAAGGGAAGCAGCGGTTCGGAGACAGAGACTCGGAGCGCGGCCCGGGGCTGGCAAAAACAAAGGGGGTTTGGGGGACTACGGTCACAGTGGAGCTGGATCGAGGGCGGGCTGGAAGCCGAGACCTAGGGAGCGTGGAGTTCCCACAAGAC
>PVKE010025236.1:0-23208 GCA_004027555.1 Craseonycteris thonglongyai | reverse complement strand
CATTGTGTTTGCTGTGGTTCTTTTTGCTTTACGCATGAGTCTGTTTTCCCTCTGGGGGGTTGCCTATCAGATGGGCTTCTCTTTATTTTTTCTTTTGGACTCAGTTGTGGGAGAAGGAGATTTTGGGAGAGGGTTGGGGGAAGCAGACAGCTTCTGTGTCCTGGGGCACTTCAGGTTGCTGTCTTAGCTGTGAGATAGCGGGGTAGTAAAGGTGTGGCCAGGGGTGGGGGCATGTGAGTAGGAGCTAGGGCGAGCCTGAGACACAATAGCAGATTCCTCTTTCAACAGGGGCGCTGGTGGTTCAGTGGGGGCGGGGCGCAGGAGCTCTGGTCTTTCCTCCTCCTGGCTGCCCCTCTTTCAATTGTATCTGTAAGGCATGCCCGCAGGGCAGCACTTGGATGGGCTGGACGCCAAAAGCCCAGCTGCACGCTCGCGAGCAGGCAGCAGCACTGCAGCGGCCCGGTGGTCAGGGCGCCGAAAGCCGGTCCCGCGCACAGGCAGCAGTGCTGTGGCGGCCTGGCGAGCAGGGCACCAAAAGCCCTGTTGCGCACCAGCAAGCAGGCAGCAGTGCTGCGGGGCGGCCCGGTTGGAGGGGCACCGAAAGCCCTGTGCGCTCGGGCGGCAGCCGCTCTATGCTCCTGGCTCTGCCGAGACCACCGGATTCACTCCAAGCACGTCCAATGCAGCTATGCCCACTCAAGCCCCAGCCCTCACTCCAAGAGCCCTGTCCTCAGAAGGCGCTCCCTCACAGTCAGTCTCCTCCGTAAATTAGGGGTGCTGAGCTGTTGTGGGCTGGTGCCCTGCTCTCACCCCACCCGCCGGGAAGTGCCGCCGCCCTGCTCCACAGTCCCTGTTCCACTTTAGGCTCTGTGATCTGATTAGGGCGCTGCATCCTGTCCCTTGAGATCAGATGTTAAATTGTCCACAGTCTTGTGGGGCTTCCACGCTCCCTAGGTCTCGGCTTCCAGCCTGCCCTCGATCCAGCTCCACTTTGACCGTAGTCCCCCAACCCCCCTTTGTTTTTGCCAGCCCCGGGCCGCGTTCCGAGTCTCTGTCCCCGAACCGTTGCTTCCCTTTTCCTGGCCCACTCTCCCCTTTTTTCTCTAACCTTTGTGTGTTGTTCTGCGTTGTGTGGTTCTCTTAGTTGAGGTTTCTTCTCAGGGTTTCCCCTGTGGATTCCCCTCTGTTCACAAGGCCCTTCCCAGGCAGTTATCGGCGTTCTCCTCTCATGCCGCCATCTTGCCTGTACCCCCAACTTTTTATAAAAGATTTATTTTATTGCTTTTGACAGAGAGACAGAGACAGACTGAGAGAAGGGAGAGGACCCAGAGCAGTCTCCATAGTTGTACATCATCAGTTTTCAACATAGTTTTATTCCACACATAGTGGGGAAGGGGGTTGGCTCAATATGTTAAGCTCTTACTTTGTAGCCTCAGGAACCCAGGATTGAATCCTGGCCCCGGCCCGTGTGGACCCATATGCTGAGCAGAGGTGTGCTTCCCATGCAGGAGGCCCCCAGTTCAGTTCTCCCCCTCCCCCCAATTTGGCCCTGGGCTCAAGGGGGCATGCATCCCATGTGGGAGGCCCCCAGCCCAGTCCCCACCCTGTGTGGCCCCTGCCCACCTGTGTGGAATGAAACCATGTCAAAAACTGATGATGTACAACTATGGAGACTGCTCAGAACTGTAAACAGTCTGAGATTTTTTTTCTACATGCAAACTAATAAGTGAGCCTACCATGGATTCATAGAAGCTGGCAGAGAAAAAAAAAGAAAATAGACTTCAGGGTAACAGACAAAGAATATTATTGCTTATGGCCCAGCTGGCAACATGAACTTCAAGTATGCATCTCTTCTCCTTACTTCCCAGGAGTGATATGCTGATGGACTCATGGGGATGCTGCCCAAACAATGGGGTAATGTTGCTCACAGATGGAAAACCTCAAGTTTAAGAAACCCCAGTCTTTTAAAGAGGATTGCTAGTAAACCTGCCCAAGCTTGTCCTAGATGGAGATAAGTATCTGAAAAGATAATAATCCTGGCCTCTACCCTGATAGAAGACAATTTCTTCATCTTCAGAGGCTGTTTTCTCTGCAAATATTCTTGAAAAGACAGCCCAGAAGAAAAATTAACAAAAGACATGCAGAATAATCTCCCAACAATAAGTGGTTTATATCCATGAACTCACTTACCTTTACTGTATTTTCTGTGATAGACAGGAAGGTCAATGACCCTCAGAATTGGATGAGTTTCCTTTGCCTGCTGCTTACTATAAGGTTTCAGAAAACCTCTGTATCTCACCATTTTGACTTAATGAATGTTTATTATATAGCTGTAATGATTTTATATAATTTTATCCTCTTTGAAACAACTTTAACATTATTGGTATTATAGGAATGAAAACTGTGCCTACCTCATTAAAATGGTGTAAATAAAAGTACTTTTTATCATACCTGGCATTTAAGTGCTCAATAAACATATATACTATTTTATAGATTATAAGCTGAGGCATAGGTAGCACAGATGCTCATACAAAGTTATAAAATTATAAGTAGTATGGGGGAGGAAGAAACTCACCTCTACCATCAACATTCTTTCAAATGGTTTGAAAATTAAATAGACATGAGACAGATTAATAAGAGAAAAGAACCAAATTTAATACATACTTATGTATGGAAACCCCACATACATGAGAGAGTCAGCAACCTCACATGCAGGAGATGTTAAGAGATACAAAGGAGGTTGAGGTATATAAGATGTTCTGAGCTGGAAACACTTAAGGGACAAAGCCTTGGGGGCTTCAGAGGGTCATTGTAGGATGATAAGGAGAACAGATGTTTAAGAGAAGTTTGTCTGACCCTATGGATAGGTCAAAAGAAGTTATCTCTGATAATCTTTTATATGTGCAAGGACCCTAGTTCAAGTTCCTCTAAGTAATTAAAGGAGAGACAGCTAAAGTTGCTTTTAGCTCAAAACAATCATCATAATCCCTGAGGCACATCTCTGGATGGCTTTGCTACATCCACAGTAGCAAAGCTAAATTGGAATACAACAGGCCTGACTCCAAGGTCAACTCTCCTGAATAACACAATATACTAGTGTCACTAGTTATACTTGCTTATCCAACTTAATGATGTCTCACACTGTTGTTCAGTATGGGGTTGTGATATCCATCAGATTCTTGTTCTGATTCCTTTATATTCTTAACCCTTCACACTGCCTTGTAGAGAAACATATTTCTCCAGAAGCCAGATTCTCAGCCCTCCTGACCATCTCATACCCTTTTGGGCATGAAAGTTTCTAGTCTGATGATTCCCAAATCCCACCCATGTCTGGTTCTGATGCTTGCTGTCTCTTCAGATAATGTTTTTTGCCTTCCAGTATACCTTGTAATTTTTTCTTAGTAAAAAGAACTGCTGTAAATACGCCTTTAGTAATGTGATAAGTGGTGGGAGGAGGAGGAGAGTTCCACAGTGCTATGCTTAGGTCTCAGTCATTTAGTGAGACTTTGCCTCTGGACTGTGAACTTGACAAGAGCCTCTCAGTTCTCCCACTCAATCTTCCTAGGTGGGACCGGATGGCTAGATTGGGCTGGAGACAGGTGCTTTGATAATACCTCAGCAGATTACCCTCTGCTTAAATAGTTTTCCCTGAAGGTAGACCATATTAAGAAAAACAGAATGCTTTGGTTTATTTCAAAATGGTTCCTTTTTCCTTCTCCCTGCAATACCCAAAAGGGGATTTTTGTCTGATATTATATTTACTGTGGGAATCTGGCCTAGCTCCTGGTGATAAACCTCACAAGATTGTGGGGCCTCTCTGTGACTGAGTCTTTGACTTTCTCATGTATGTGGGGTTCATATATATATATATATATATATATATATATATATTAAATGTGGTTATTTTATCTTTCTAATTTGTCTCATATCTATTCAGTAGACTATTTGATAAGTTGTGCTGGAAAATTGATAATCCACATGGAACAAAATAATGCTGTATTCTGTATCATAGCACATAAAACCTCACTTAAGTTTCAGGTAAGTAAATAACCAAAAAAAGCAATTGTTTCACTTCCAGAAGTGAAAGTAGTAGGTAAAATGAATTTAAAAAACATAATATGTGTATTATCCAAGAAAAAATGATAACTTAAACTACATTTAAATTTAAAACATTAATACTAAAAATGACTTCATAAAATGTGAACATTCTAACTACTATAAATATTCAGGAATATTAAGGTTACCTACAAATCAATGAGATCAAGAATAGCAATGTAATTAAAACAAAAACAATAAGAAGCTGGAATAGGCAAACCACCAAAGGAGAAACTCAGATAATCAGTAAACAAATACAAATGTATTCAATCTATCTAATGATTAGGGAAATATAAAATATGACCACAATAAAATACCATTTTTGCATTCAATATTGGTAATCATTCTTTTAAATGCCTGGTATTGGAGAGAAAGCAGAGAGAAAGGAATCCTTATGCATTGCTGAGGAAAGTATAAATTTGTGAAACTGTTTTTTGAAAGCAGTGTTGCAATATCTTGTAAAGTTTGCAATATCTCATAAAATTAGACATGTACTTGATCTAAAACCTGTACTTCATTCCTAGAGATGTATCCTAGAGAAATTTATATATTTGTCTACAAGACATGCATAAGAATAATTAAAAAAAAATTATTTTATAATAATAATGAGTAACTTCTTATGCACCATTTAATCCTACTAAATGTTTTACCTGTATTAACTCTTTTAGGTTTCATAGTAACTGTCTGATGTAGATGCTTATTGTATCCTCTTTTATAGATAATAAACTTGAGACCCAGAAAGAATAAGAAATTTGCCATATCACATAGCTGATAAATGGTGGAATAAAAATTTTAGAAGTAGTCTATCCCTGGAGCCCTACCTTTTGACCTATACTACCTCTAAGGCCTAAAGGAAAATATTTAGAAACAACTTAAATATCCATCAACAAGGGAATAAGTAAGTATAACTATACAGCAGAAAACTTTGCAGTGGCTTCATCTATCAACATGGGTATGACTTAAATTATAATCCTGAACAAAAACGAGTGTACAGATGCATATGTCAGTTTGATATCATTTTTATTTCAGAAGCATGTTGAAATGTATTTCAGGAGCAAAACCCATCTACCCGCTAACCCTACTATCTTATTTAGGGTTAAGGATATTTTACATGCAGATTCCTAAGGTTGTGACTCATCACATTGTGAGCTCTGTAATCATAGGTTTGTAGATTAGAAGTAGCATCCCATCTTGGTCACATGCAATGCTGAACCAGTTCTACCCACCATACATCATTCTTGGCCCTGATTCTTGCTACAGCCATCATGGTGAATTTCCTTAGGTAGCATCTAGTGTTTTTTGCCTTCAAAAGATCAGAGTAAGGACTGACTTCAACCATAAGAGTGGTTATAATAAAACTATGGTAATAAAAAATAATTTCTACACCTTTCATCTCCTAAGGCTCCTCAGGTATTATGCACATTTTTCCATACCTTTTCCAGGACACTTTGAACTCTTCGTACCAAGAATATTAGGGAATAGTTGTTATAAGGAAACAATGACAACAATAGCAATAACGAAGTCTTCCTCACCTTCAATTCATATCACTAAATGAGCTACGTAGATGATCCTACACAGATGTGATCTACTCCAACAAGACCAAGATGCTGCAGACAACTTTTAAACAGCAGCGTTGATTGCTCAGATTCTAACTAATCAGGTTCCCACCAATATGTTTCATCCATATTTAAATACTCTAAAAAAACCTGAGTTTGGATATGATGATATTCTATCTCTATCTTTCAGGGTATCTGCAATGTAAAAGAGGTAATCTTACTGAGGTATAAAAGGCATTTCAACAGGAATTTAAAACTTTAAAAGTAACAAATTCTATTTCCACAGATCAAGTTTAAACATCAGTGAGCAAGTAGATCTGACCCCTTACTGACTTTTTCTTTAAGTCTTTGACTTAGCTTATGGGTAAATATAAAGACATTCTTCTATGAATATATTTCATTTCACATAATTCAAATTATTTTACAGCAACACAAATTATTTCTACTAAACAGTAGAAATAATTTATTTTCATATTGGAAATAAGTATCTAATATGTTGTAATAATTTTTAAAAATCTATTCATTTATTTATACAATACCATACAGATTGAAAAATGGTAGTAGTTTAATTTGCACTTATATCATTTTATAGAAAACTATTATTTTCCTTACTGTCTTTCTCTATTGTGATTAGAGGTCAAGATATAAAATAATATTGTTTACTATTACAATAATGTTATAAAATAGAACCTAACATAACACTTTTAAAGCAAATATAATTTCAGAAATATATCCCTCTTATATAATGCAAACTTTTTTTTATATATCTAAGTAAATCTATAGTAAGTAATCCAACAAAAGATAAATTATACACATTTATTTTTGAAAAGGCAAAGGGGAGCCTCCTCTTTTGAGGATGAATTTAAAATGCTGTGCCTTTCCACTAATATTTCAAATTCCATTGTGAGTGTAACACACTTTATTTTACTGTGAAAGAAATGAGACAGGGAAACTTTCTCCTTTCATGTCCTTTAGATCTTAAGAATCATACACAGAATGTTTTTCTGGCAGAAGTCAAAACTTCATTTCTCTCCAGACAAGGTCCTAGAGAGCCTCTTTAATGATTCTGAGACAGGTTCTGCCACATGCCTGACACAGTAAGATGTTTTTGGCGTATGATACCAAGATATAATCTGAGTACATAGCTACTCATGTGAGAAGTGCCTGTTCCTAAGAATCATACGGTTTTATTATAAGAACAATAGTGTTCAGCAAGCTCTAGATATAACTGTAATTTAGCTATGTTTATTTTTAATTAATTCATTCAGCAAACAGTTGTCAAACACCTATTATACATGAGGCACTAACTAGAAGTTGGGGAAACAAAAGACTAATGCAAGTACTTTCTGACTGAAGGACTCTCAATTTTGTAAAGGAGCAAACATAAATATACAAGTATAAAAAAGTAAAATATTATGCATAATAGTCGATAAAATTTTGTTTGTCATAATGCCTCTATAGTAGAGTGTAGTGTTGTGCATAAAAATTAAAAATACTCACTGTCCTTTCCAGTTAGGGAAGGGAAATCATAACTTCCTTAACCATTTTATGTCATGTGTGGCCTTATGACTTTATTGGCTAGTGGAATATGAAGTTAAGTGACATGTTTCACACATGGGGCAGAAAGTTTAAAAGCCAATGTTTGGTTTTCTTTCTTTCTTTCTTTTCCTTCCTTTCTTTCTTTCTTCCTTTCTTTCTTTCTTTCTCTCTCTCTCTCTCTCTCTCTCTCTCTCTCTCTCTCTCTCTCTCTCTCTCTCTCTCTTTCTTTCTTTCTTCTTTTTCTTTCTTTCTGCCACTTTGACTGTTAATGTTTCTGCTAGATGCAGCAGTATCATCCTGGACCCTGAAATAAAAACAACTTGAAGAGTCATAACAGGCTAAGAATGAATATGTAATGTATTGAGGAATAACCTATGTTAGTAAGCCCCTGAGTCTTGGGGGGTATTTGTTACTGTAGCATAACCTACCCTATCCATACTGCTATAGTCCCTTAAAGATGTATAGCATGCTTTAAAAGAATTCTCTAATTAACCCAGGTGCAGTAAGATTGATAACTCTGAAGTCATAGATGGAACCACAGATGGTTCCAGTTTCACTAAAAGGGACTATATAACTCCACTTAAGATTCAAGAAGTTAATTCAGTGATAGTAAAGTCAGTTGGTACTACTGGGATTGGAAGTAGAAAGGAGAAAGAGTGGGAGATAAGAAAAAACAAGTAGAAGGCAAAACACTACCTAAGTATGAGACTAGTATGTAAGCAGGTGCTGGACTGGGAAACTCTACGTCCTAGAAATTATTAAAACTCAGGACAAGGCATTGGAGGATTTTGTTTTTGTTTTAAGATTTCTTTTATTGTTTTGTTTTGTCTTTACAAAGACAGAGTAAGACAGAGAGAAGGGGGAGGGCCCAGAGCAGTCTCCATAGTTGTACTTCCTCAGTTTTTAGACATGGTTTTGTTCCACACAGGTGGGCAAGGGCAGTGCAGGGCGGGCACTGGGCTAGGATCCTTCTACATGGGAGGCACACCCCCTCAAGCCAGGGGCCAAACTGGGGGTGGGTGAGACTCAAACCAGGAGTCTCCCACTTGGGAAGCAAGCCCCAGTTCAGCATATGGGTCTGCATGGGCTGGAGTTGGGATTCAATCCTCGGTCCCCGGGACTGCAAAGTGAGTACTTAACCTGCTGAGCCATCCCAGCTTCCTCAAGAGTTTTCATACCCTTATTCAGCATTAAGATAAAACAAATATTGGTCAATGGATCTAATAAAAGTATAAGCTCAAATCCTAAATAATATAAAGAAAAGAAATATAGAAACCCTATATCTTAATGAGAGAGTATAGGATAACAGGTTTGAAATTTCCTGGCAGAGGGACTGTTATGCTTTAGTTTCTCATTTAACAAAAAGGAAAAAAGATAAACATTTACCTCCTAGAGTTGTTTTTAAGACCAGATATTTTAGTATATGTAGGATATTTAAAACCATGCCTACAACATAGCAAACCAAATTAAATAAATTATTAAAAATGTAAAAGCAAATAAAAGATTAGAAGGGTCTGAAACAAAACACTAATAAAAATAGCCATAGAAGTTTTCAACTGTAATCATTCAAAATATTCTGCAAGTTTCATTGTTTGTAAATGTGAACTGAGATACTTTAAATTGTTGATCTTTGCAAGGCTGAAAGTGAGAAGCAATATAGCACAGAAGTAGTATGAGTTTCTTTTTTTTTTGAAGACTGACAGAAGCCTCAAAGTAAAAGCAAAAACTCCAAAATGAAATGCTATTTATAAATTAAGTCTGACAACTATAAAAGATAAACAAGATTTGTCAGGCTTTATATCATTAGTCAGAGTCTCCTAAAAGGAAGGAGATGTTTTTAATGTAAGCATAAATTTTGGACCAGTTAGGGGAATATCTGATTTTTTTATTAAATAATTTAATAATACTGTTTGAAATTTACTTTTGGAATTGAAAGCACTCAATAAAAATAGCATGTAGTCACCTCAATTCTGCTTTTGGCCAAAATAAAGGAACATGGACAAAATGTATACCTCCTGACTGAAAAGAAAATTTTAATCATCATATAAAAGCATTGAGCTTTTAAGACATTAGAAATCTATCAACTGAGGACAATGATCCCTCAAAGAAAGGAAACAAATGAAATAAGACTTGTGATAACCCTACCTTACTGGGCCTTACTGGGCTTTGATGCCAGGAGAGGAAACACTGGAAGGACTTCATGATCTTTCTAATTTGAGCAAACTGAGTTGGAGATCCAGGGAAATAAGAGTGGCTATAGAGATCATAAGGCTGGGTTTGGGAGGAAAGGCTTCTCAGAGAGAGAACTTCAGAGCCCTGCAGACCTATCCACTTGAATTTCAGTTGAGTACTGATCAGCACATGCATGTGAGAAAACTAAGGCCAGAGAAACAACAACCCAAAAGGACTAGAAGGAATAATCCCTGGGAGTTCCCATGAAGCTAGGAATAGTTTCTTTTCCCAATAGCCATAGTGGAAAAATATTTGTAATTTTAGGAAAATGTGCAAGAGTACTCAGAATAGTTTTATCTCAACAGGAGAACAAAATTAACCTTAGACTAAATGTTGTTTTTTAAAGAATAAAAAAGCTTAAAGCAAGACCCAAGTAAGCAAATGGTTTCTAAATAATAAAATCATTTTCCAGAACAAGGTTCAAGAGTACTTATAAAAACAAAGAAATATTCCCCATCCAATAAGTTGAATTATATAATGCCTGGCATCCAATCTGGCAGAGAGACATGAAAATACAACCCATAACAAAGAAAACAAATCAATCAATAGAAATCAATTTAGAAATGACAGATGATGGAATTAGCAGTCAAGTGCTTGAAAGTAGTTATTACAACTGTACTTATGTGTATAGAAAACTAGGACAAAAAGTAAACACATTAAATAGAACTAACATATCAAAAAGACAAAAATTCAATAATGACAAAACAAGCCACCCAATAAAAATAATGAGCAAAGTATTTAAACAGACACTTTGCCAAAAAAGATGGATGAAAATGAAGTCCATGGGAAGATGGTCAGTATCATTAGTAGTTAAGAAAATGCAGATTACAACTACGATGATATAGAACTACAAACCAACTGGAAGCTAAAATTAAGAACTGAGCTTACCAAGTGTTAGCAAGGTTGGAGAACAACTCAAATTCTCAGACGCCGCTGACAGGAATGTAAAATGCTACAACCACTTTAGAAAACATTTGGCAGGCTCTTAAAAAGTTAAAATATTCTCCTAGTATATGGCCCTGACATTCCATTCCTAGGTATTTACCCATGTGAAATGATAAAAACTAGTGCATAGGTTGATGTTCACAGCAGTTGTATTAGTAGCAGCCAAGAACTAAAACACATAAATTCCATCAGTAATTGAATGAATAATCAAATTCTGATATAGCTAAACAATGTAATACTACTTAATAATTAAAAGGAATGACCTATCTGTATATATAACAACACTAATTTCCAAATAAGTCACTGAGTGCAAGAAAACAGACAAAAAAGTCAACGTAGCATAACATGTGATTTCATGTATACAATTACATTCTAGAAAATGCAAACTAATGTACAGTGACAGAAAGCAACTCCGTGTTTTTATGAAGGTAGAAAAGACGGAGAGAAACTAAAATAAAAGATTTAAAAAGGGTCTAAACAGACTTTTGCAGATAATGTATATACTCATTATCTTGATGTTGATATTTTTACATTTATGACATATATGTGTTATAAACTTATCAATTTGTATACATTAAATATATGTAGTTTGTTTTTATGTTATGCCTCAAAAAAGCTCTTATTTAAAGCACCTAAACAAAATCACATGTAATCCCTGCAATATAAAAATATTACATATATACATATTACTAGTATGTATTGAGTGTATTATAATTATATTAATAATAACAGATAATATAAAATGCAATTTATGGTAAAATAGTACTTTTTTTTTGAAGAACTGAAGACAATGTATTTTTTTGTTTGTTTTAATTAAAAACAATTCTTTCACAAGTAATAAGTATTAACACATTTTTAGTTGGTAACTTTGCTATATTTCCAGGCTGCTAGTGAGGTTTCTTATGAGAGAAATTAGTACTTTTAATAATAAGTTTTGTAACAGCATCAGGATTCTGTTCTACACTGGATCTAGTGACTTTGTAAAGAGA
Organism: Craseonycteris thonglongyai; assembly: GCA_004027555.1. Lineage (NCBI taxonomy): Eukaryota > Metazoa > Chordata > Mammalia > Chiroptera > Craseonycteridae > Craseonycteris > Craseonycteris thonglongyai. The sequence continues at coordinate 11,852 of PVKE010025236.1, read as the reverse complement.
ATGATGGTGAGTGATCTCAAAGGGCAAAGGACTCAGAAAGTTTCTTCCCATAACTCTTCTGGACACACAATATTAAAGAGCAAGATAAAGAATGTTTTCCAGGTGAGGAGGAAGCAATAAAATTAAAAAGCTTAAAGTATTATAGATGAAAGGAAAGTTCCTGTCTTTCTCATCCCAATTGTGGGATTAATCTTCAGTGGGACAGGCTCTCAACTACTCACAGGAGGAAAAATCATTCCTAATAAAAACCATGCCTAAGTTTAATATTTTTCAGACAATTATTTTCTATTCAGAAGATTTGCTGGATCATGAAAAAATAAAAATAAACAACATATAAACTTGGAAGCAAGACAGACTTGCATTTGAATCTTGGATGTTCCACTCATTAGTTATGCCTTAGTTTTTTTCAATCTGTGTGATGGATAAATCAATGACAGTATTGCAGGATTATAGTAAATATTAGAGAAGATTTGTACAAAGTATAAAAGATCAGAGGCTCTAGGAATGTAGCAGCAAGAAATTGTCTGAGTTCCTCTACATTTTTAAATTAATTCTGTCATTAATTCATGTGGTCACTATTTATTTTAGCATATATATATATATATATATATATATACCAGTATATATATGTGTGTATGTGTATATATATACCAGATGTCAGACACTTTTCTACATGCATGAGAAGTAACAGTGAGAAAAGATATAAATATCTCTAACCTTAAATTACAGCATGAGAGGCTCACATTAAAATAAACATGGTAAATTAATATATTACGTCCTTTATTAGAAGTTAGAAATTTAAAGGAGGAAAGCTGAATATAGGATCTAAGTTGATGATACACAGAGACACAATTCTGTCATCATGACCTATGAGCTAGAGTGGGGATATATAGGCTAGGTAATAAATGGGATTCTGAAGTCCAAGTGGGACTAGCTATGACACATAATTTATGAAGCCCAGTGCAAAATAAAACTGCAGGTCTTCTAGCCAAATAATTAAGAATTTAAAGGTGGCAGTAGTGGAGCATTAAACCAAGCATAGAGTACTCCTAAGCATGGGGCTGTCAATTACACAGGTTGCACACCCAAGAAGTTGACCCTGGGCCCAGATCTGATTCATAGTGAGTTCATTCAGTCCATGGACCCTCCCAGTTGTCATTTCCCCATTCCCTAAACACATACTTGGAATGAATATCCTTGATAGTTGGCATACATCCTACACTGGGTCCTAAATATATGAAGCTTCACTGTGATGCCACTAAACAGGTACTCCTCAAGAATGACAATTATTTTTGCCAGCAGTGGTGTCAGAGGCCAGCTCTCAGCTATTAGTCCTCTTTAGGTATTACCTCAGCTGGAGAAATTTGCCAAACACAAAGTCATACCTTTGCTTGGGAGCAGCTTTCCTCCAATTACTAAGCAATGTAAGTCAACAAAGGTCCAGCTCCTTCACCCCCACTCAAAATGGGCCATCCCAACTCCAGAGCTCACCATTGGGTTGGCTGAAACAGAAGCTTTGTTGGGATTGTAATTGTATTTCAAGGTTTTCTTCTTTCCAAATTGTAATTCTTCTTTCTCCCTTCCATAGGTATTGATCCAAAGATCACTCCCTTGTAGAGGTCCTGCACACAAATCTTCATTCCAGTTCTGTTTCCTAGGGAGCCCTACTTGTGACTATAGTATGGCAACCGTAGCTTAGATACAGTGAAAAGACCAAAGATAAGAACTCATCGGAGGGATCCAGCAGTCTGTACAAAAAAGAGCAACAAGACATTTGCTATAACTCTGTTTTAAAATCTTAAAAAGATGCTTTAAGGAGGCATGTATATAAAAAATAATTTCAAGAAGTAATGTGTAATCTTGCACTAGAAATCTCTGAAAATTAATTAGTGTTTGGGCACTGTCAAAACTTCTAATAGAGGATCTAGTGGAAAAGACAGCTGAAAATACAACACAAAAGCACTAACACATGGAAAACATGAGTGAAGATAAGAGACTTTAAGGGTAGATAAAGACAATTTATATACCATTTGAAGAATAATAGTTACAGTAGAAGGAAAAAAGAATGTAAGAAGAGACAATGATTAAAAACTAGTAAAAGAAATTTTCTCAAAGCTAAATAAATATTTAAATTCACTGATTAAAATTCCTCCTCTAATTCCCAGTAATGTTGATGACAGAAGATTTATAGTGAAGCATATTCTGGTAAAACATTTTGTACTCCAAAAACGATGAGAAAACTCTGTAACTTTCTAGACAAAAATAGTCATTTGCAAAGAAAAAGCATCACTTGTCCAACTTCTTATATTCTAGAAAGCCATGAATTAATACTCATACTAGTGAGAAAAAAAGGATCATAACCTGAGAATTCTTTAGTCAGACAAATTATTACTCTCCTGGCTGAGAGAAAGATATAGATAACCAAGAATACAGGGGGTTTATCATGCACATTCATCACTTGAGAATAATAGTTAAGAAAAATATAATTAAGGCAAATTTATCAGAGCTAAAAATTTAAAATAAGTAAATAAAGGAGAAGAAAATTTAGTAATAACCAGAGAGAGAGAGAGAATATTAAATGACAGAAAGATAGACTATCTAGGAATGTGGAATGTAAGTTTCTAAAAAAGAAAAAAGAAGAAAAATCTTAAAACAAATTGAATATGCTCCAAGAGAAATTATACTTCTAAAGAACTAAAATATTTAACTGCTTTCGTAAAATCTACTCCTAGATTTAGAAGCAGAGAGGGAAACATAAAGTAGTTCTGAATGTTCCAATAGAGTTTGTCCCGACAAAACAGGATAATTTCCCCTACCTAAAGCCTAGGTGGGCCCAATTTAAACTGTTGGAAGGCCTTAAAGTCACAGCTGAGGCTTTCCTTAGGGAGAGAAGAGATTTCTAATCATAAACAAGAGCTTTTAGCTTGTGCTTGTTCTAGCATGTTCATGACCTTCCTTCCTGAGACCTGCCCTTCAGACTAAAAACTTGCTTCATCAGGCCCCACAATTGCATATGCAATTTCTTACAAAAAATTCATGTATATTCTGATTCTGATTGGTTGATCTCTAATGGATATAGCACATTTAATATATTATTTTATTTAAACTTCACAGATATGTATAGTCTAATACTTTCTGGAAGGGACCTGCCATGATTTGGTAGTGTGATGCTCTGAAGTAATAAAGTTTAACATTAAGAAAGTAGGAAAGCCGGGATGGCTCAGTGGGTTAGGCGCTCACTTTGCAGCCTCGGGGACTGAGGATCAAATCCCGGCCAGGGCCCGTGTGGACCCACATACTGAACTGGGGAGTGCCCCCACTCCAGGGGGGTATCAACAGGGTGATATCTGGCCCAGTTCCTGCCCTGTGCAGCCCCACTCCCACCTGTGGAATGAAACTATGTGGAAAAACGAATGATGTGCAACTATGGAAACTGTTCTGGGCCCTCCCCTTTCTCTCCCTGTCTCTGTCTCTGTATCTCTCTCTCTGTCAAAAACAATAAAAAAACAATAATAAGAAGAAAAGCAAAACATTTCTTCTTTGTCAAACTGCAAAGAAAATAATCCTAATTATTGAATTTTTTTATTGTTTCTTTTTTGTTAAAGCCAGCTACTCAATAGTTTGAACATAAATACGTAACTATTTTTCTGAAGATAGGCTTTATATGTGAGTCAATTGAAACCACAAAGATTATTAACATTCCTATTTGTGTTACCATTAATTCAGGTAAATTGGCACATTTATTATTGTAATAAAGTGTTGACTCTCAGCTTCTAAAATGTAAATACGTAAGAACACCCAAAACTGTAGAGGATTTTTATATAAGTTTATCTGAGCCAAAATTGTTGGCAATTACTAAAGAGCAAGATTTTAAATACTCTGGAGAATGAGTTCCAGACTTCTTTCTATATATGAAATTAAGAAGAGAATATTAGAAAGATCACGTGAAGGTGGGAGAAAGCAAGATATAGATTAGATTACAGAATAGTTAACAAGATCATGTGTTCTTTTGAAGGTGGTTATTTTAAAGATCTCTTAATCTAGGTGCACATAAGCAATGGACAGGACTTGCTTAAACCAAAAACAAAATTTACTAGAAAAGTTGTATAAGTATGCCTGGGGCATGACTACTCACCATGACCTTCCTAATTAGGAATTTATAATCAGATCACCCATGAGGTTATTTTCCCTTACTGAACTTGTCAGTTTTAAAACTGAACCTTTTTTTTTTGTCCACAGGTATTAGATTAACTAAAATGTTCAATAATATTAAGCAATTGTAGCTGGCTTGTTTGAGACTAGACTCACTGTGTTTTTCTCACTTTTAATATACTATAGGATATTTGGAGGAGTCACTTAACTGTTCTGGCCATGGTTGCTCTGATTATTCAGCAAATATTCATTCAATAAAAATAAACAGGATATCATTTGCATGTCACATACTGTTCTGTGCTTTGAGAACACAACATTAGACAAAACACAAAATTGTTATCCTCACATAGATTAGATCTTATAATAATTAAGAAAAAGGATAATAAACAAGTAATACATATAAATGAATGAATGAGTGAATGATCAGTGAATGAGAAAACATCATGGAGTGTTTATCTGAAGAAAACTGATACAGATTTATGTAAAGGAAAGTTACATAAACATAAAATAATTCAGGCACAAGAGACTTAATGAGGTGACTTTTTGAAATCCCTATTTGTTATAAGAAGAATGATTATTATCACAGTTTGCCACAATATAAATAACGCAGTTTTTTTTGTTTTGATTTTTTATTTTATTTATTTATTTTTTTAATGTTTTTGACAGAGAAAGAGAGAGAGAGAGATACAGAGACAGAGAGAGAACTGAACTGGGGGCACTCCCCAGTTCAGCACATGGGTCTGCACGGGCCAGGGCCGGGATTCGATCCGGGATTCGATCCGGGATTCGATCCGGGATTCGATCCGGGATTCGATCCGGGATTCAATCCTCGGTCCCCGGTGCTGCAAAGTGAGCGCTTAACCCACTGAGCCATCCCAGCTTCCCCAACACGTTTTGAAATGATCACAGTATTAATATTTAACATTATAATCACCAAATTCTATAAAAAAGAGAGTGGACTAACTCTAGAATCTGAGGGATAAAGGGCAGAAACCAAGAGACCTTAAAAAGAAAATGATTACAAACAGCCGCAAACTTTTTTTTTGGCTACAAAACGTATTCCTTTCTACTTAAATTAAAATAAGTCTTCACCTTGAATTTCAACTTTCATTCGTCAATTTTACTAATTAATTTTTTAAAAAGTGAATGAATAAGTGGCTGAATTATAAAGTGCATATACACAACTCTCAAATATAAATACCACAGAAACAGCTTTTAATAAGATCCAATTTATTCTTTGAATCTCCATTTTAGGGTTCTTCTTTTTCAAAGTTTTTAAAAATATTTTTCTTTACCAATGTTCTCCATATAAAATGAGTTCAGGTTTCTTTGCTGTCATTAATCAACCAGGAAAAAAAAAAGTAACATTTGCAAATTAAAGCATTTTCCAAGGTTTTGTATTCTGCCATATGTATGAATGGGAATATATATGCATATTTACATGCAAAACCACCAATTTAGCTGATAAAAACTGTTTTAGTAGTTTGCCTAATGTTCTATTTTTCTCTTCATAACTATAGATAATATATAAGAAAAAGTGTTTTGTTTTTCATTTATAAATTTTTAGCCAAAACCCTACATAACACAGACTGGAGGAAGATGTTTACAATATGATCACCCAAGGATTAGAATCTAAAATATATGTACTTCTACAAAGCAATAGGAAAGATAACAAATAATAGTATACCATACAATAACATCCTATGCACAATTAAAATGAAAGAATAAATACATTCTAGACTTATCAACATAAATATATATCTAAATGTGCTGAGTAAAAAAGCAAGTTCTAAAGGTTTATTCACAGTTGGTACAATTTATGTAAATTTAAAATCAGACCAAACAATAGTATGAATATATGTAGATAGAGTATGTGCCTCCCAAAGGGGAGGTACCAGGGATTGCTAGGGGAAACGGCCTTTAGTTGTCAAAACTATATATATTTTTTCTAATGACAAATCGGAAACAAATGTGACAAAATATGAACATCTTTCAAATCTAAAAGATAGGTACTTTTGGTTAGTTAAAATATTTTTTCACTATTTTAAATGTTAAGTTATTTGCCTTTCAAATGTTCTGTTGTGGAACACTATCTTATGTTACTTTGAGTTATTCTAAGCAGCAAACAAACATAAATTATTATTGAAAAATATGTAGTACCTGACACTGTTCGCTGTCTCTGAAATACTGGATCTGTAATTTCATCTTCAATTAAAAGTATATCTATGTTCCAAAGAATTGTTTTATATTTTTTTATGAGAATATTTTTTAGTAAAGTTAAAGAAAATATATCTGAATCTGGCCTAAAATAGAATATGTCGATGTAAAGATTTATATATTAACATTATTCTATTTAAAATCATAGTGCATGCCAATGGCTTATCTGCTTTTAGTTTCATCCTTCAACTTTTCCTCCTGTTCTGTCAGAGGAAACTGTATTTCCCCAAACTTTGCCCACTGACTTCAGCCAGTAAGATGGCACTTTAATCTTGGACTTCCCAGCCTCTAGTACTGTGAGAAATAAATTTCTACCACTTAAGCACTCCAGCCTATAGTATTTTGTTATGGTAACCCAAAGAAATAAATATACATTCACACTAGTGAAGTTCAGCAAAAAGTATTTCTATTTTATGAGAATTTCAAATTCATCATTGCCTTTTCTGTTTGGAGTAGATAGCTAGAATTTTTTATTTTTCATGAAGAAATTCTCCTTTAATAGAGTATATCTCAGTAGATAACCAAAAAGTTGATTCAGTAGGAATACAAAGTTAAATTCCCACACTTGTCAGCATAGGAGAAAGTTCCAGTTTATTCAAAAGGACTAACTGCTTTTGATATCATGACCTTGTGCAATAACATTCTTGCTCCTTTAATAGAATTAGCCTTGTCTATTTATTTAGTAGGTAGCTTGAGACTTATTATTATTATTTTTAATTGTTTTTGACAGAGACAGAGAGAAGGGGGAGGGCCCAGAGCAGTCTCCATAGTTGTGTCATCAGTTTTTGACATGGTTTCTTTTCACACAGGTGGGTGGGGGCCATGAAGGGTGGGAACTGGGCTTCCATCCTCCCGCATGGGAGGCATGCCCCCTCAGGCCAGGAGCTGAACCAGGGACCAAGAACTGAACTGGGGGGCCCCCACATGGGAAGCACACCTCAGTTCAGCATATGGGTCTGCACAGGCCAGGGCCTACATTCGATCCTCCATTCTTGGGGCTGCAAAACGAGTGCTTAACTTACTGAGCCACCCTGTCTTCCTCTAGCATGAGACTTTGAAGCTAGATACTTGTATCAATTAAAAGCTACAAGAGTAAATACAAGATAATTACATGTATTTATCAAAAAGGTTAATTTTTATTCATTTGTTTATGTGCTATGTCTTGTTCTTTTGTATGTGATTTATTCTTTTAGTACTGCTAGCCATGCAAACTATGTCACTCAGTTGGACTAAACACTCAGTTTTCAGCTGTGAATATGGTTTAATTATTTTATGACATTGCTTTTTGTTTATTTTTCCCACTATATACTCACTTTAAAGAGTGTAACTTTCAAAAAAGAAATAATATAATAGCTCAGAACAGATAAGAATTTTGACAAGGCATGCATTTTCTTGTGATACCCTAGTGAAGTAAACAAAAATTTTAATATGGGAATGATTTAAAAGTGCTCTTCAGTTTTAGATTTTATCAATCTGATGAGGTAATCCCATAGTATTAAAAAAAGAAAAGTCCCTCAAAACATACCTATCAAGTTGAGAAAATACTCTTGGAGTAGTTATGCCCAATGTACTGCTGTGTTCAGTTTAATTTTCTTCATTTCTGATATTTTTGATGCATTCAATATACATCTTACTTTCACCAAATTAGATGCCGGTGGTTACAAAAGTGAATATGAATTACAATCTACAGTAAGTACAGAATCATGAGAATAACCAAATATTAAGAAATAATTATAATCTAGCTTTATATCTTCAGAGGTGGTCTATAAAAGGCAAAGTACGGATATAGAAAGGAATGATGAAGTTTGGATGCAGGTGAGGAGGTGACAATGTATATCATGATTGAAGCCTCCAAAGAAGATGTAACTACGTTCTTGTGCTAGACCTTGACATACATTTTTTACCAGAAATGCTATAAATATGTGAAGCACGTGAACAACATATTATGTCTATACAATATAAGTGATTTTCTATGCTGTATCAAAATGGAAAGAAGGATGCTAAGGCAGGAGCAGTTCAAGGAGGAGGGTCCTTGAATTCCTATAGTATCATTACTGTCTTTTTGCATCAGGATTATTTTAGTTTCAAGAAACAGAAACTCTAAACACTTAAGCTTTATTATAAAAAGGGAATTTATTTTTTCATGTACTAGAAACATCTAAGGCTAGCATTGAAAAAATAATCTGTATATTAGATCCAGGTGACATTTATTAAAGGCAGTATTTAAAATCATAGACTAGTTAGGCATTTGGAGTGATGTGCAAAAGGATTCAAGAGAATTGGTCAGCTGCCCCATATGGCTTCTTGTGAGCAAGTAGGACTGAGACAACAGGGACCTCTTTGCCTCAGCAAAGAACAGTTACGGGTGAAGACACTAGGGAGACTGGAGAAGCCATGCTCACTGGACCTCCACTAGCATGGTTTCTTCCATATCATTGGCTGTCTTTATATTCTTTGAGGCATAAGTATAACATTTAACTTCTAAATGAGTTGTATTATTCATTAAAGTGCTCGTTTTCACAATGTGTCAAAGCTGGTACTCTATGGGATTAATTTATTCTTCAAGAAAATTTGGAATACCATTACCAGGACAGTGTGTTCGGCAGGCAAAGAACAAAAGGCCACTAAAAGGTTAACAGCTTGATGTGTATAAGGGGCTGTAAATGACTTAGGACAAGGAAAATGTCCAAATGTCTTAACTTTCTACATCACTCAGAAGAAAGCTGAATTAGGATGCATAAAATTGGTAGGATTTTATTAAGATCAACTAACTGGCTTTTCTTTTTTATAGTCCCCTTTTCCCCCCTGAATCCCAAACAACTTATTGTCTACATTATACATTCTATTACTGCATTTATAGCTTATAAATTTGCTAAACAATGGACTGTGCAATAATCTTGTCATCTTAATTAGGCTATAACCACTTAGAAGATAGTCTATTTTTTATCCTCTCCTGTCCCAGCCTCTAATCCCAGTCTTTAATTTATTCAGTCATTCATTTATTTATCAAACATGTAGAGAATACATATTATACATCTGACAGTGTGTTAACTGCTAGAGATATAATGATGAATAAGACACTATCCCTTACAACAGATTTTAAATTAACTGTTTTACACTATTGCTTGCCATAAGTTCATCTTAAAGGATGAGTCATATTACAACAAATTATTATACTGCAAGCAAAGAAATACTACAGTTAGTATATGAAAAATCAGACCACAAAGAATGAAATAGATGTTATTCATGACAGGTCAGGAAATTCTCAGGACAGCCTCACAATTGAGATGATTGCTTAGATTAAATCATATAATAGAAACTGGGATTTACTTAACAGAGGAGAAAAAACAACTCACTTTATCATGTATGTATACATGTATTTATTATGAGTCTGCTGCTGAAAATTTTTTTCAAATTCTTTTTATCTAGAAAAAAAATTATAGTTTTTTAAACTTTAGAAGATATTTTTAGTGTTGTAGGATTCTAGGTTGAGATTATCTTTATCAGCACTGTTAAACTGTCATTCCATTATATACTGGTTTCCATCATTTTTGTTAAGAAGTCATATTTAATTCTTTCTGTTACTCTTTAAAAGGTAATGTGCCTTGTTTATCTCTCTACTTTTTTTTTTAAGAATTATTTTAATGTTTTTGACAGAGAGATACAGAGACAGAGACAGAGAGAGAAAGGGGAGGGCCCAGAATAGTCTCCATAGTTGCATATCATTGGTTTTTCCACATAGTTTCATTCCACAGGTAGGAATGGGGCTGCACAGGGCAGGAACTGGGCCGGGGTATCATCCCGGTGAGAACTGAATTGCGGGCACTTGCCAGTTCAGCATATGGGTCCACATGGGCCGGGGCCGGGATTCAATCCTCAGTCCCCAGGGCTCCAAAGTGAGCGCTTAACCCACTGAGCCATCCCAGCTTCCCCTCTAACTACTTTTAAGATTAGTATTAGTATTTGGTTTTCCCCTATGTTGATATAATTGTCTAAATACTCTTTATATGAATTTATCCTGAAGGAGTGCAACAAGCCTCTCAAATTTGTTTTAGAAAAGTATAAGCTATTATTGCTTCATATATTGCATTTTTTCTCCTTTCCTAAAGTCACAGTGCTAGCAAGCAGTAGAGAGAGAATTTGATCACCACCAGGAAAAGATGACATTGTTAGCTATGTTTTTAACCTTTGTGCTATAGCATGTATTTTAGCTAAAAATACAGTGAAACCACAGGGAGACATGCATTTGGAGGAATAAAAACACAAGTTTAAATATTTTGACAATTGCAAGTATATAAGAATGTTTTCTTATTAAAAACAATGTTTATTTCTATTTGGCAAGGAATAAATCATCTGATTAGTTATAGTTACTTGAATTCCATGCAGTCTCATTGATGTTTACTTACCAACTGTATCATACCTACATAATTAATGTCTGTACCAAGGTGATGGGTATTTAGTATAGAGGGCAATTGGAGCAGTAAAATCTCAGGCAAATTATAAAAACAGTTAATAAATTTTATCACTTAAAATTATGCCTCAAGTGATATTTTTCTGAAGTTAAGATATTTTTTATTGATTCTAAACATTATGTTGTAAAATTAAAATAAATTACCTATTTTAGCTGAGAGTGTAATGAATCAAATCTATTGTTTCTTTATTGTGAAGACATTGCTGTCATAACACTCGAGATCTTGCCTCTAAAGCATTCTAGTCTCTACAATGAGTCCGTTAGGAGAAGTTTTTAACCAAGTCTGCCACTGGAGGGGTAAAATGGAATATTTTGCTGGCCACAATGGGCACAGTCTGAAATCCAAATGATTATATTAAAAAGATCACTAGAGAATTAACAAATGTATAAACACTTTTATTTATTAATCTAATAACCCATATCCTAGAAATAGAGAAATCAAATCCAGTATGGAAAGTGTGAACTATTGCCCAGAAGGACCAGGGAGATATGGAACTTGAATATAGACCCTAACCACCATGAGCTTTGGTTTTATTATTGATAAATGTGAAATGTCTTAGTTCACAGCAAGCAAGAAAAATAGAATTGAGTTCTCTATGAAAGGGACATTTAATTTCATTAAGTGAAAAATGTAAAATAACAAAAGAAATAATAAAAAACATGGTGAGGAAACAAGAACCACAAATAGAAAAGAGCAGATTAAAAAAAAAGGAAACCATCAACAAAGCAAAGAGGCAACCAACCAACTGGGAGAAAATATTTGCAAACAATGCCTCTGATAAAGGGCTAATATGAAAAATATATAAAGAACTGGTACAACTCAACAAGAAAAAAACAAGCAATCCAATTAAAAAATGGGCAGATGACATTAACAGACACTTCTCTCAGGAAGACATACATATGGCCAACAGATATATGAAAAAATGCTCCACATCACTAGCAATTAGGGAGATGCAAATAAAAACCACAATGAGATACCATCTTACACCTGTTAGAATGGCTATAATCAACA
>PVKE010025235.1:0-23218 GCA_004027555.1 Craseonycteris thonglongyai | reverse complement strand
CCACCCCCCCCCTTCTCTCTCTCTCTCTCTCTCTCTCTCTCTCTCTCTCTCTCTCTCTCTCTCTCTCTCTCTCTCTCTCTCTCTCTTACCTTCACTCAAACAATAAAATAAATCTAAAAAAAATTGTTTTCTTTTATTATTATTAAGATATTTTGGGAAACAAGTTTAATCTGCATACTTGTTATTAGTCTGTCTCCATTTTCTATTTCTTCATGAGTCAATCTTCATCAGTTATATGTTTTTAGGAATTTACCATTTCTTCTCAGTTATTTCAGTTGTTGGCATATAACAAACTTTGATAGTAGACTCTCACGATCCTTTGTATTTATGTGGTATCCAATTATAATATATTCTCCTTATCTTATTTGAATTTTCTTTTTTTCTAATTAGTTTAACGTTTGTCAATTTTAAGTTTTAAAAAACATCATTTAATTGTTTTTTCTATTGTCTTTCTAGTCTCTATTTTATTTATTTTTTCCCATAATCTATATTTTCTTCATCTACTAACTTTGAGCTTACGTTAGTCTTTTTCTTTTTCTAATTTCTTGAAGTATAAACTTACATGTTATATGATATGTTTTTTTTTCTGAAAGTAGGTATTTGTCTCTATAAAGTTCTCTCTTAGTATTGCTTTTGCAACATCCCGTAAGTTTTGGTTTGTTATGTATCCATTATTGTTTGTCTCACAATAAGCATGTCATTTTTGCTTTACACATTGGTTGTTTAGGAATACAGAAGACTCACAGTTAACTGGAACCCATGGAGATAGGTAGACGCTGGATTAATATAAGTAGACTTTCTGTTTTGGTTAGAACTCAAGCAACTGGCACTCTCAAGCAACCAGCAAAATGTCAAGAAACCACTAAAAATATGATGGTTGCTTGAGAGTGCTGGTTGTTTGAGTTCTGGTTAATGAAGAGTACACTGTATACTGATTAATCTCTACATATTTATACATTTTTCAGCTTTTTTTGTTACAGTTTTTTAGTTTTACAATTTTCTAATCAGAAATAAATGATGGATATAATTTTAAACTTCTTAAAATGATTAAAACTTTTTGTTGCCTAACGTATAATTTATCCTGTAGATTGTTTCATGCCCACTTTAGAAGAATGTATATTCTGTTGCTGTTGTATGCAGTGTTCTGTATATTTCTATTGGGTCCATTTGCTTTAAACTATATGTGAAAGAGGCTAATTATAATCAAGGAAAAGAGAATAGTTTGATTGAGTATAAAAAGTTGAAAGGCACTACCTGTAATTATATAAAAAAAATTAAAAAATTCTAAGAAAATATTTGTAGTTTTTGGATGGGATGTGAAAGAACTACATGAGAAAAAGTATTGCAGTATGGAAAGAAGTATGTTATAATCAATAAGTGCACAATGTGGTGTTGGATTTATCGCTATAAGCAGGGTACAAATTTAGGAAGACAGAATTCATGTAGAACTAAAAAGAGAAATAGCCATATTGGAGTAATATCTAAGTTTAGAAAAATGAATGCAAGTTATCTGGTGGAAAAGAAATCTTTAAGAAAACATATGTTAACATATTGTCCAAATTGAGCATAACTTTAAGCCTGAAGATGTTAATAATTATAATTTAAAAATCTGCTCTTTTGAAAAATCTTATATTAGAAATAATGTATCTTTCTGATTCACACACCTCTGGCTTCAAAAGCTAAGTAAAAAATTTATATTAAGTGAGATAATGAGACTGAAAAAATCAACAATCATATGACTTTACTTATAAGTGGAATATAAAACTGAAAGTAACAAAAACTTATGGACGCAGTCAATAGTTTCATGGTTACCTGAGGGTAAGGGGCAAAGGTTTGGGGGAGGAGGCAAGAGGCATCAAAAATATGATGATAGAGGGAATTGACTCTGGGTGGTGTGCACACAGTGCAATACATAGACGATATAATATAGAATTATATACCTGGAACCTATGTAGTTTTTACCAACCAATGTCACCCCAATAACTTTTAAAAATAATTAAAGATAGAAATGGATATGTTGCTTGATATTGCTCCTGTTCTTTCTGTATTCTCAACAATTATTTAACATTTTCTATTTGGCATTGTCATCAATATAAAAGTTTTACATATACATCGTTTAGTGTTTAATGCTCTGTTTTCTGATAATGGAAACATTTTGCATTCTCTGGTAGCTGCAGTTTTAAAACAGAGTCAGGACTGTCTGATTTCAACTCAGTAAGTTTTCTTGGACTAAACATTTTTCAGTAGTTATAAGAAGCTGAATCTGTACCCTAATATAAAACATACTTTCTTATCAGAGAGAACGGTAGCCTATTAATGCACAACTCTGTGAGAGTAAGTTGAGGTTATAATAACTTTTGAAGAGATTGGAAAATTTAAAAGTTATAGCCCAAACTATGAGACACAAGATTAAAAAAATAATAACTTTGTATGCCAAGTTTAAAATGAAGGATAAAAGCTACACGTTGTGTGACCTTCATCAAATTGCTCAACTACCAACTTTAATTTCACCCAGAATTGCTTTGAATAGTAAATGTTTTTCTTTTTTCTTAAAAAGTGCATAGCATAGTACATGGCATATTTTAGGTATCTGCTACTTATTAGTCGTCACTATTTTTATATTTTATTTTGTTTTTAAAAATAAAGTCAAATGAATAGAGCTGGAAAGAAGGTATATGAATGGCCAAAAGGGATAAGGAAGTCTTGTTTTTTGTTGTGACAGTTCTGAGGATGGATATTATAAACTGACAAGAAACACGATCCTTAAATTATTTTAAAGAGATGATCCTTTTTTCACTCTGCCTAAATTACTGCTTTCTTTTCACTACCTTTCAGGAAGCATGTGGTGAGTGTCTCTGTATTCCCCATCCTGAAGAGATTTCTTTCCATGATCCCCTTTCTCCTTCTCTCGGACTCTGAGGACATCAGTCAGGATTAAGCCACATTATGCCCATGATGCACTATATAAATGCTTTCAATTGAACCAACAGAAAGTGTAAGATTATGTAGTCACTCATCTTACCAGGTCGCCAGCTGCATTTGGACCTTTCAATAGCTTAGTGTTAAAATTCTATAAGGCATGTTCTAGAGGGTTTCAAATTTTGTCATATTAGGATTTTTAAAAGAGACCTTATGTGTGATTACTAGGAGAACTTTTCCCCTTAACATTAAATCTTCTTCAGAAAAAATCTTTTTCTGAGGTGAATGAATCCAGGGGCTTTGGGTTTATTCCCTCATTGCTTGTGCACAATAGGCTGAATAGTTGGAATCTATACATGTAGTTTGCTTTCAATTTAGCCTTAGCTGATAAAAACCTACTTAAATATTCCAAAATTAAATTATATATATGTATACTTTTGTACACGTAAGAGGGCTATCTGGAAAGCATCCAGTCATGTAACCATTATCATTATATTAATGATGGCTAGATGTTCTTTTCTGGACGGGCCTCACATATACAGATATACAGTTGTTGCCATATTGTTTATGCGTGTACATTTGCCATTCCTGGCACATCCTTTAAATAAGCTTTTATTGGGAACCTAACAAGTGCGAGGATGGCTACAATATAGTTGTCAAGGACATAGAGCTGAAACACTTCCTGCTCTCAAATTCACAGGCAACTGGGTCAGTGTAGACATTTCAAAAAATTGCGAATGTGACTTCCATACAAAAACATAATGTACACATATCAAAAATTAAAGCACTAAGGAGGAAACCAGGAGAATGTTGAAGCTGGTTTAAAAAATAATTTGACTGACTAAAGTATATAGTTAATAAAGAATATTATAATTAGATTGTATAATTTTAAACAATAGTTACAAAACTATATTTGAGATTATCCTTTCAACCCAATAGAAATTATTAGAATGTCTACTAACCAAAAAGTATTTGTAAATTATCAGTATTCTTTAAGGTAGCATTCAACGTTATAGATGTTAGGTCATAATAAACAGCAAACAAACAAAAAAATAGATTAATGGAGAAACATCTTTGGCATCAGATGACTTTATGCAGATTTTTTGGCTGATGCTCTAGGAAATCTTTGCAGAGACACAGTCAACTTTGGCCATATTTCTAACTTTGAATAATTTTTTATGAATATCTGTATGAAGAAGATAGGAACTAGAGATTTTAAATAGTGTCTTGGAGTGATTAGAGATTCAGGAACTGTTATCCCAAGATTTCCTTTAAATATTTCCAGTAAAGAAATGAACTGAATAAAATAATTTCCAATCATTGACTTTTATCATGCAACTGATTTCTTTAAAGTGCCATATATAATGCTCTAAAGTTTATTCTTTTGACCTAATCTATTGTAGTGAATGCTATGATAATTCTTTTGACTACATTGGTGGCCCCTAGTAATTAATTTATAGTTTCTTTATAGTCCATCATTTTAAACTTCCCAAATGCTATTTGGTAGGTGTCTGATACAGATGCTATCTTCCAAAGTCTTCAAATCTTGTGGGCCTGTATACCCATATCTAATCCCAGTGAATAGGGGGATTTGCAGCTTTCATGGTTATTATTTCAGCTCACCCTGTACAACCTAGAATCAAGCTAGAATTTCTAAAGTAAAATCCTCTACTGTGCCATCTGTTAATGTAGGGCATTTTTAAATATTATTTGCATTTACTGTATCACACAGGAAACCACAGGAAAATTCCCTCTTGACTAACTCTGTGACATAAATATTAGCACTGAATTTTTAAAGCCATTTTTTAAAAATAAGAAATAATGTAACACCCATTAATTCAAATGGGAAGATAATCCAGCCCCCTATTCCCACACCAACTTGTTATCTCATTGAGCAGATGTTAATATAAAAATAAAAATCACAATACAAAAATCACAGGTCAACATGTGAATTAGTGGGCAAGCATCTCTACATTTAAACACATCCATACCCCTTTTTATAATCCGGCTCTTTGTTGGCAGTTCCCAAAGAAAGATGGCTCACATAACTCCAGGTGACTTGCCTTTTCAGTTCTAGCCTTTATTCTAGGTGAGAACTTAAAAACAGTGTTGTAAAAATAACTAACCTGTGGTTGAGATCTTTCCAAGGTTTTAGCACTGGATCTGATCAACAAATAAAATATTCTAAACCTTTAAATTTTGAAAACAGAAAACCTATACTAATGTTTTCCACATTCTGCCCCATGACCCATATACAAGCTGCTGATCTTTTATTCTTTATAAAGTGTCTCTGATCTACAAAACGCAGTGGACACTAAAAATCTCCCATAAAGACTATTTAATCACAACTTATGTACAAAAAACAAATCTAGTATCTGGTGGTCCTTAAAAAAAAACACACACAAAAAAAACAACTGAAGAAATCAGATAGGAAACCTTGTTGAAATTGTTTTGTTGTGCTTGTTGTGTAAGTTATTTTACAGCAAATAAATGTAGATTTACACTTCTGATAGTTTTCAAAGATTAGAAAATGCTTGCTTTTTTAAACTTTCTTTTGAAATATTTCTTTATCCTCCAATTCTTAAAGCAAGTCCCTAGCTACTACTACTAATAAATAAATACAATAATTATTCAATAATCTGTTAATATTACCAAAAAAATTATTACTTGGTAAAAGTAGTAAATATTTATGTTGCTAAATTGAATGCATGAAAAGGAAAGAGAATATAAAGTTAAAACAACTTCTCTACCTTTCACTGTCAGGAAATAGGCATGCATCATTATCAAAATTAGGTTAGTATCTTTTCAGATACCTTTATTTGCTTATAGAGAAACTAGGAGAGCCAGATAGGATAAAAAACTTGTATAAAATTTGACTATTGGGAAAGCCGGGATGGCTCAGTGGGTTAAGTGCTCACTTTGAAGCCCCAAGGACCAAGGATTGAATCCAGGCTCTGGCCCAGGTGGACCCACATGCTGAACTGGGGTATGCTTTCCAAATGCAGTGAGGCCCCCAGTTCAGTTCAATAAATAAATAAATAAATAAATTAAATAAAATAAAAGTGCTTCAGAGCCTGGGGGAAACTCTTAAAAAATAAAAATTTAAAATTTGACCATGCCATATGTAGTAGTAATTTGAATAAGGATTATTTATTATAATTAGTACAAGGAAAATTTTTGAAAGTGAAGATATAGCTAAAATTCACTTAGTATTTGCATAGCAAAGAATACTATTTTCTGTTTTGTTTTTTTTTAATTTATTTTATTGTTTTTGACAGAGACTAATAGAGACAGAGAGAGACAGAGAAAAGGGGGAGGGCACAGAGCAGTCTCCATAGTTGTACATCATCTGTTTTCCACATGGTTTTGTTCCACACAGGTGGGCAGGGCCATGCAGTGTGAGAACTGGGCTGGGAGCCTCCTGCATGGGAAGCTCTCCCCAGTTCAACATCTGGGTCCATGTGGGCATGGCCGGGATTTGATCCTCAGTCCTGGGGGCTACAAAGCGAGTGTTTATGCAGCTGAGCCATCCTGGCTTCCTCTATTTTTTATAAGGTTTTCTTAACTATTAATTAAAAAGATACTGTGGCATAAATGAACTTAGTTGAATTCATATTACTTTCAAGTACATATCTTGATTGTAGGCAAGTTTTCTTCTCCACTATAAGAACAGTTCACATATTTTCCTCCCACACTCAGCTCTAGATTTTTGTAATTTGTTAGTGTCGTTTTTTTCACCGCCAATCTTTAAAATATTTATTTCCTTGTTTTTTTAAAAGATTTATTTTATTGGTTTTGACAGAGACAGAGAGAGACAGAGAGAAGGGGGAGGGCCCAGAGCAGTGTCCATTGTTGTGCATTATCAGTCTTCAACATGGTTTCATTCCACACAGGTGGGTGAGGGCCACACAGGGCAGCAACTGGGCCGGGGGCCTCCCACATGGGAGGCATGCCCCCTCGAGCCTGGGTCCAAACCATGGGGTGAGAACTATACTGGAGGACTCCCAGATTGGAATCACACCCCAGTTCAGTGTATGGGTCCACATAGGCTGGGGCCAGGATTCTATCCTCAGTCCCCAGAGCTGCAAAGCGAGCACTTAACCCAATGAGCTATCCTGGCTTCCCCAAAATATTTATTTTTTTTCACAACAATTTAAATTATTATCTAGGAATTTTTCAGATTTAAATGGAATAAATGCTTATATTGGTGCTTTATGGCTTCTTCAACTTTAAATTGGTTTTATTTATTTTGCTACGTACCGGTATCTTAAATGGCTAGCTAGATTCCACGATCAAGTTTCTTCCTTTCATTATTCTTCCTATCATTTGTCTTTTTTTTTAATTTAGCTTATTGTTTTTGACAGAGAGAGAGAGAGTGACAGAGACAGACAGAGACAGAGAAAGGGGAGGGCCCAGAGCAGTCTCCATAGTTGTACACCATCAGTTTTTGGCATGGTTTTGTTCTACACAGGTGGGCGGGGGCCACACAGGGCAGGAACTGGGCCGGGGGCCTCCTGCGTAGGAGGCACACTCCCAGAAGATGGGGCAGAACCAGGGCCCTCCCATATAGGAAACTCATTCCAGCAAGAACCAAACTGGGGATCTCCTACATGGGAAGCACACCCCAGTTTAATATATGGGTCCGAACAGTTTGGGGTAAAGAGTGAGACATGATCCTTGGACCTCAGGACTGCAAAATGAGCACTTAACCCATTGAACCACCCCAGCTTCCCTTTCTGTCATTTTTTGATATTCTTCTCAGTGATCAGGTTTCTCTCTTTATTAGGTTGTTGATAGAATTATGCCGCTCTTTTTTTCCTTCCTTTCTTCACTTGTTCATTCTCTCCTTCTTTTCTTTCTTCAATTCATTCTTAGTAATTTTTATAAGATATTGACAGACACTTTATTTACCATTTTTCCCAACATACTTTTGAAGAGTTATACATTTGCATTTACTCTGTGTGTGTGTTCCATTAATAATGGTATATACTGTAAATTAAGGTTACTATATAAACCTGTTCACCTTTTATTTGGAATCTGGAGGAAAGATCATTCAAATAGAATCTTAACTGAGAATTCACAGTACACAGGGAACATCAGTTAATTTCATTTATGCTTTAAAAGAACAACATAGTCACAGTAGTATGTGCATCTTATTACTTGCATAGGGTATACAGATAAAATACAGGCCCCTATTTAAATTTGAATGTTAGACAAAAAGTAATAATTTTATTTTTACTATGTCTTGTGATATGTACTTATACAAAAAAGGAAAAGAATAAAAAAACACACAAAAAACCTTCTATATATGTAGTATTCATGCTTGATTGTGGACCTGTATTTCTATGGGCTTAATTTGGCAACCCAATCTTTGAGAAGACCAGAAAAATATAAAATGAAATAAGGTGACAAAATATGTTGAAGTCTAAAACCATAAAATTGAGTTTATTCTAAACTATTAGAGAACTGAATATTTGTGTTCCTCCAAAAGTCATATGTTGAAATCCTAACCACTTGAATAATAGAATGTGATAGTATTAGGAGGTATGGTTTTCCAGAGGTAATTGGGGATTAGTGCTCATATAAGAGTCTCTCTCTCTTTCTCTCTGTCTCTCCCTCTCTCTCCCTCTCCCTGCCTCTCTCCATCTCTTCCTCTCTCCCTCCCTTCCTGCCTGCCTGCCTCCTTTCTCCCTCCCTCCCTCTGTCTTTCCCTTCTGGCCCTCTTATTCTGCCACCCCATCTCAGACTTTCAGCCTCTGAAATGCCAGAAACAAAATTTTGTTGCTTAAGCTGTGCAGTCGGTAGTGGCTTATTATGATAGTTCGAACTGAGTCAGAATCAGATTTTCTTGAAAATATTATCTTTTTTCTTCTTCCCCTTTACATCATTGCCAATTCTCACTGACCTACTTTGCTGTGAAATGAGAGTAAATCTTCCAGTGCCATATGCATCTTTATATTAACAGAATGCTTTGAAAAGTGACTAAAGATACCCATGCCATAGGATATTATACAGAATTGGCAGTGAACAAATTATAACTACCAAAGCAACATGAATAAATGTCACAAGCCAAAATCTTGGAGAACAATGTAGCAGAGAACAAAAGAATATTTTATAACTCCACATATATAATGTTCAAAAAATAGTATTAGATATAAAGATAGCTGTTACCTTGATTATATTAGGGATTTAATAAATGATAAGCTGTGTCTTGAAAAAATCAAAATTTCTTTCATATTTTGGATTTCTTAACTAATGGTAGATCCTTATAAACCATTATTTGTTGAGTGGTACTATTTCATGGACACTGAGTGATACCAAAAATATCTACCTACAGGGACTTGTATGTACATAAACTGGTAAGCGGTCATAAGCTATGGAAGAATTAAAATAATTATTTTGGGATCCTAATTATTGGACTTCTCCCTTTCTTTTTGCAGCTTTGTGGGCTTGCTGATGTTCTTTATTGCTTAAGAACTTTACTATATAAATCTCTTCTCTGTTCTTTCACTTGTTACTTTATTTAATCTAAACAAGTCAATCCTTTAAGGTGATGAAAATATGCTTCACCTCCTAAAATGCATGAGGTTTAAAGAGGTATACCTTACTGTATACTGACAGAACAAATGACAATGTGTTAAGAAGCTCAAACATTCATATCTCTATGTTCACGAGTATGCATATGTCTATATAACTACATCTACATGTTTGGCTATATTTAGATCTGTATCATATGTATTATATGGGCTGAGTGAAAACTGGGTAGGGAGAGGAGATTGATATCACAAAGAAGATTTTTGTAGAAGAGAATTATTTATTGGTTCCACTTTTATGTATTTTATGAGACTAATATAAAAAGTATTAAGCTAGAGATTGAGAATAGTATTGAGGTTGTCTATACTAAACCACACCACATCCTCTTCAATGTCACTCCCCTCTTGTACATTTTTCTTTTAATTATAGCATGTAAAATTCTAGGTATACTATTTATTAATTTATTGTTTGTTATGTATATGTCCATCCTTACAACAATATAAACTCCACAAATAGAGATTTTTGCTTTGTTCACTGATGTATCCTAAGCACATAAAAGAATGCCTGACACATATAAAGCTTTCAACATATATATGTGGAAATAAATTGGATTTTTATGATGTAATTCTTTCTCTGAAAAATTTTATAGTGCAACTGAAAATCTAAGAAAGCTTATGAGAGATATTTCAAAGAGGTAAGAGTTATTTCATGAAAAAGAAAAGGTGGCTAACTGTCAAATGTAACTGAGGGATAAAATAAAATGTAGAGGAAAATAAATGTCTAGTTTAAGATCAGACCATTTGGACAAGTCAAAAGAAAAGCAGAATCAAGTTATTTTTAATATAATAGTAAGTATTATTGTTATAAATCTAGTAAACTCAGGACTTTCAAAACAGAAGGGAAAAATCCAATTCCAATAAGAAAGAATTAGTGTGCTATGGGTCATGTGAGACACAGATGCAAACTTTGCTAAGCTTAAATTCTTAAAACAAAAGAGTTGGTAAAGATAGGAAAAGAGAAGGTAACATGGTATCAATGAATGATGTGTACTTATCGGCTAATCTTTTAACTGTTGATGAGAATGCATTATGTTCACAAAGAACAGAGATAGAGATTCATGTTTTTCACCTAGGAGACATAGCATATTTATACACGTATCTGTTAAGTGAGCTGACAGTTCAGTGTTCTTTAGGTTATTTATATAAAGCTAACAAGCAAATTTAATGATAAAAAGAAATTTTAAAAATTCAGCAAAAATTTCAAAAATAGATAATCTTCAATGGACTTCCAATTCACTTTCCTCTCCACAAAAGAAAACAACTTTACACACTAGTGATTCTGCCAAGGTTTTAACATTCAGTAATACACCACCAATGCACACTAAAGAAAATGGAAAGCAAATGCCATGCCAAGATTAGACGTTTGCAGTTCTGTCTACTTTCCCAATTCTCATCACACTCAGACACAAGGGACTGAAACAACATCATTTTAAACTTAAAAGTAAATTTTGTCATGTGAAAATTGCAGATGAAATAAATCCTAGATAAGCTTGCCCTTTCCTCTCCGAAAAAAAAAAAAAAAAAGTAAACTGGATTATAAAGATCAAATAGCCCCACTGCTTTGTGACATGTTCAAATATTCAGTTATGGGGGAAGCCGGGATGGCTCAGTGGGTTAAGCGCTCACTTTGCAGCGCCGGGGACCAGGGATCGAATCCCGGCCCCAGCCTGTGCCGAACCATATGCTGAACTGGGAGCTCCCCCAGTTCAGTTCTCTCTCTGTCTCTGTATCTCTCTCTCTCTCTCTCTCTCTCTCTCTCTCTCTCTCTCTCTCTCTCTCTCTCTCTCTCTCTTTCTGTCAAAAAACAATAAAAATAAATAAATAAAAAGAAAATACTTAAAAAAAAATTCAGTTATGCACTATGCATTTGTAATTTATGCATTCTTATTACACTCCTGTTTTTGCATGTACTAATACTAGATAAACAAATTTTTTGCAAAATAAACTCTACTTAAGAGATGTTAACATTAGTACACGCGAATATGAAAGCCAGCAAATGCAAATTAAATCCACCTATTGCTGGAATAACACTACTCTTTCCCAAATTCAGAAAAAGGGATTGAAATCAAGTTAGCAAGGAGAAAATTGTGTTTATTTTTCTCATATTTGCAAATATTAGATACATCAATTTCAGTTATTTGCATTGTTAGTAAAAATATCTAGTTCTAAAAATACAAATATCAATAGTGAATTACATGGAAATGTACATTTTACATATTTAATTTTAAAAAACTCTAAATAGCCACTATTTTCTGCTCTTTGAAGTAGTTTATGTTGCAGAAATGACAAGATGACAATAATAGTAACTGCATTCCACTTTATATTTATAGTTCCCTAAGAATTATGGAAGCATCACAAATTCTAAATTTTTTTTTGTAGCAGTTTTACTGAAAGCTAATTCACAGAGCATATAATATACTCATTTAAAATGTATAATTTATTGTTTTAGTATTAATTTAGTCAGTTTAGTTATTGAATTTACTATATTCACAGAGTTATGCAGCCATCAGCACAACCGATTTTAAAATATTTTCATCAACCCAACACCAAACACATTACCCTCTAACAGTGACCCCTTATCTCTAGGTCACCACTAATCTACTTTATGTCTGTAGATTTTTCTCTTCTGCACATTTCAAATAATTAAAATCATATAATCTGTCTTTTGTGACTGGCTTCTTTCTCATTCATGTTGTAGTATGTATGAGTACTTCAATCTTTATGGCCAAATAATATTATAGTATATGCATAAATCACACTATGTTTATCCATGCATTAGCTGATGGATATTTAGGTTGTTAGTACCTTTTGCATATGGTAATGTTGCTATGAGCATTAGTGCACAAATTTTTGTGTGGACATACATATTTATTTATTTTGAGTATATAGCTAGGAGTGGAATTGCTAAGCTAAATGATAACTCTATATTTAATATTTTGAGGAACTGCAAGACTGTATTACAAAGAGCATACTATTTTACATTCACACCAACAATGTATGAAAGTTCCAATATCTCTGCCTACTCACCAATACTTATTATCTATATAAATTAAGGGCCTCCATCTAATCCAGAAGTATTTAGCCATTATTTCTTTAAATAATTTTTTTTCTGCCTTCTCTCTTTTTGGCACTCCCTTTAGTTATTGTTGGTACATTTAATAGTGTCACACATTTCTATGAGACTGTTTATTTTTTCTTTCTTTTTTTTTTCTCTGTTCATCAGATTGTGAAACCTCTCGGTCTACATTAAAATCCACTAGTTCTTTCTCCTGCCAGTTCAAATCTACTGTTAAACCTCTCTTTAGTAATTTGTTTTTTAATTTTAATTTTTTAACTTCATCATTTGTATTTGTTTTTTTATTATTCAATAAATTCTATATTTTTATTGATAGTGTCTATTTGATAAGACTTTGCATCATACTTCCTTTACTTCTTTAAACATAGTTTCCTATAGTTCTTAAAACTATTTTTAAAGGATCCTTTGAAGTTTTTGTTAAATAACAGGCCATTTCTGTTATTTGATTTTCCCCCATGTCAGAATTTTCTGTTTCTTTGTTTTAGAATATACGAGGGCTCTCCAGAAAGTATTCAGCCACATAATATGAAAAATGAAGGCATTATGGCTGGATTTTTTCTGGACAGCCCTCATGTATTTTTGCAAATCTAAGTACTAGTTGCCTTTACCCTGGGCTCATTTTATTGTTCTGTTTGTTCAGTGATTGGCTAGATTATTGTAGTGCATTGCAGTCTATTTCCCCAGAAATGTGGAGCTTCTGATGTTTCTTTGCAATGCAGCCTTGAACATGCAGACACTGTTGGATTACAGTAGTTTTGCCAAGGCTCTTCTGATTGTATTGTTTCTGATCCTACCCAAAAGATATGCACTGCTAATTGTTATTAGTTTGTTCTGTCTTCAACAAAGTTCTCAGACATAAATTGTTCTATAGTGATCCCACTTAAATATATTTCATAGCTCATTCATAAGATTAATTTTTGAGATTTTTTCTGACTTGCAGGAGAACTGTACTTAGCTGTTTTTCTGATTCTCTCTTATGAACTAGTTGACCTAGGGTCTTGCTTATATCTCTAATAAAACTATATCTCTTTCTAATTACTTTTCCCCACATTTTCCATTGTTTTGGGGGAACATCCTTAGGCTTAACTTCTCCACAATTTGTTTCCAAAAGAGTTTTTTCTTTTGTGAAGAGTTTCACACTCCCTGTTACAGCCTGCCTCTCTGTTTGGGCAAGATTTATAAGCCATGGCTCTGAAACTGGAGGTACCGTATGGTGGTGTACTCCTTTCTGAGTGCTGTCTCTGCTTTAGGATCTGGGAAAACAATAGAGAAACGGGTGATATCCTCAACCTCTGACCTTCTCAGCTTTTCTGACCTGATTTAGAACCTCCACTTTATGAATAAGACAGTGAGGATGAACAGGGCTCCTGTATTCCCAGCACACCAAGCCCAAGCTAGAGTCTCAATCCCACAAGTGGGAACTGGATAGAAGAAGGGAACTCTTGCCTCTTGGCTGCACTCTTCAGAAATTTAGCCTCTGTAGCAGGTAACTGGGTGACAGAATGTGAAATGCTGATTCCCTGCCCCTGACTGGAAGCTGGGGTTAGATAAAGGACTGTATTTGTAGCTTCTGATGTTTGGGTTGGAAGTTTTCTCATGCTGGGCTGGGATGGGAGAGGGGATATAAAAGCTGTGGTTCAAATGGCATAGACTTTCACTGTTCTTAGGCAGTTTTAGTAGACTTTCTTGAGTAAAAATTTCTTGCTTTGTTGTATATTTTGGGGATGATAGAGAATTTATTTTATTTTTTAATAATTTCAGCAGTTTTTCTGAGGAATGGATTCTCGGGGCTCCTCATGTTGACATTCTAAAAGTAAAAACCTCAACACTTCTAAGAATGCAAATCATTTCAAACATTAGTGTTTCTAATAGAGATTTTCATTTGCCTTTCTCAGGCTCAAAAAGACAAATGCCTAATTTGGAGTCATTGATAATCACACATGTGTCATGTATCCAAAGTTATAAAGTAACTAAAAGGAAGAAATAGAGCTCCAAAATTGCTGGATTACCTCTAGTAATAATCAGGAACAACTTTCACAAGCATGATGTTTTTCAAAGCCCAGCTCACTGTTTTAAATTAATCCTTAATTTAAATAAAGTTTAGAGATGGTGATTATAATTTTTGTTCTACAGGTAGAAAAATATTGGCAATCTTGACTTTGCTTCTCCCTCAGAGGCCTCTCTCACTTTTCCCTTGTTCTCTCCTGCATTGGGGGGATGACCTGTGGGCTACATTTCCCACATCTCACTGTCAGCTGGATTTGGATGGGATCAAGCAATGGTGCAATGCTGGGAATTTGGAGGGTAGAGGAAAGAGAGAAGCCAGGTTTTTCTGCCTCTCCTTCTCTGCCTCTCTTTCTACTCCTATTTCCACCACCTGCTACATCTCTTGTATACTTCCAACTGCCACTCAATAGAACCACTCTATTGCTGCATTTCCTGAGTGATTCTGGACCCTGTGCTCTAGTAATAATTACTTAATAAAATGTTGAATCAAAATTATTTAGCCACCTTTGGCCCTATGTAACCTTGAATTTGTTTCAGATAGGTTGGCAAATGACTATTTTTTAAATTCATTATCACATTTCATACATAGAGCAAAAAACATAAATCATGAGGAAAAAAACTTACTTAGAATTACAAACCCCAAGGTTCTCTTTTTATCTTGAAATTATTTTAATTTGTATTAATAGTATTTATATATGTGAAAGTATTTATTGAATTGTATTTACTGACTTAAAAATGTACATTTTATTTATATTTTGCCATTATAGCTTTAAAAGAATTAATTACTAAAATTATATTTGGTAATATATTTTTTCTGTTTGTATTATCTGATAAATATTTGATAGAGGACATTAAAAAAATGGTAGAAAGGCTACACACAAACTTTCATCTAATTCCTGAATACAATGTCATTAAAAAATATGATGAAGATGACTATATTAAACTAATTACCTTTAGGCTAATTTGACCTTCTCTTCTAAAGATTTACTTTATTGTTTGAGAGAAGGTGAGAGAGAAAGAGAAGTAGAGAGGGCCCAGAGCAGTCTCCATAGTTGTACATCATTAGTTATAACATCGTTTCATCGCACAGAGGTGGATGTGGGGCCACATGGGGTGGGGATCGAACTGGGGGCCTCCCCCATAAGAGGTGAGAACCTCTGCTGCCATCCCAGCCATTACTATTTGTGCCACAGTTCAGCATATCGGTTTACATGAGCCAGAGCCTGGATTCAATTCTCAGACCTTGTGGTTACCAGGCAAGTGCTAAACCTGTTGGGCTATCCTGGCATCCCTACCTTTTTCTTGAACGGATTTGTGATTTGGTTTTACTAATACAATCACAAAGGAAACTAATACCCTATTTTTGTCTGTAATTTGTCTTTCATTGTCTTATTTAGTAGCATATAATTTCTATTATTTAAAACATTCTTTTTCTTTCTCATTATTATTATCATACCTTTAATAAATTTTATCAAGCACATATGAATACACACTTTAGTTACCAGAAATGTATGTAATATAAAAAAGGCAGTTAATGTTCTTTCCCAAATAACAAAATCAAATTAAAATCTACACTGAGAAAACAGACAAAATTGGGAGATAGCTGATATAACACATGTCCCCAGCAACACCTGTGTGCATGCACTCTCACAAACTCACTCACCCACAGTAGACACACGCATACCTGATGACAAAAATTCTAGAATTTGTAATCAAATTTGTGTGTTAAGTATGCTGTAAAAACAGTTTAAATAAGCACTTACTTCTTATTGTGGATTTCCTCATTTAAATAGCTACAATAAAGCCATCTGGGCATATCCACAGATACACAGCTTGGCAGTGAGTGCAGCAATTTACAGAAGGTCATATGCTAAGTTTGGACATCCCAGCATTTCCTTTGCACTAAATTTTCAAAGCCAGAATATGAAGAAGAGAGTTGTGGATTTAATGCATTTCTATAGTTAGCAATATTTTTGCATTTCACATATTTGAAATCACTTTCAGTTTGAGAATATCATCATGGGCTTTCTAACACCATCTTGAACACATCATGGGAAGTCATTTCAACATAAAAACCTCATAAGACATAGTTCTGTGAGTCACTTCCTTAAATGTGTAATTCAAATATGTACCTTGACTAATTTTAGATTCTATTCATGATTAAATTTTTCCCATTTTTGAAAATCTAATATTTCCTCAATCAATTTATAATTATAAATAGAAATAAATTAAGAAAAAAATATTATGTAGTGTTGTTCAAGCAAAGGTGATTTTCATTTCTAGGGGACATTTGACAATGTCTGGATACATTTTTCACTGTCTTAACACAGGAAGGGGTTGGCACAGGCATCTAGCACATAGAGGACAAGTGGCTGCTGAACTTTCTACACTGTACAGGAAGTCCTCTCATTATCCAGCTAAAATATTTCAATAACTATGAGTTGAAAATCCTGTGATAATATAACATTTGATGATAACATTTTATTGTCTTGTCACTATTTCATAAATACATTCATGGACAATTTGGTATGATATCTATGAGAGCAAGGAGTCTTCACGGGACTAAATGCAGTATGGAGATAGTAAAATGAAGAATCAGTGGACTTAATCTGATTGTTGGAAATAATTCAATCTGAAGAGAGGGGAAAAAGAGATAGATTAATAATAATAAGCAACACCTCATTGGTATGTGAGAGAGTATAAGGAGATCTCACAAACATGTAAATGAAGTCCCGAAGTAGAGAATGGGTCAGAAAAACAATTTTAAAAACCATAATGGCCAAACATTTTCAAAATTTTATGATGGTGATGAACATCAATCTAAAAATCCAAGAAGTTCAGTGAATCTCAAGAAGATTAAAACAAAGAAAAAGACATCTAGAAAGAGTTTAATCAAGCTTAAAAATAGAGAAAGAACTTGAAGACAGGGGAAAAAAATATTACCGTAACTAAAAACAGGGAAAGAAACTGTAGAGTCCAGAACAAAAAAGAAAATGATGTTTTAAAAAGATAAAAAGAAAAAAATTTTAATTTGCCT
This sequence comes from Craseonycteris thonglongyai, assembly GCA_004027555.1. Taxonomy (NCBI): domain Eukaryota; kingdom Metazoa; phylum Chordata; class Mammalia; order Chiroptera; family Craseonycteridae; genus Craseonycteris; species Craseonycteris thonglongyai. The sequence continues at coordinate 5,586 of PVKE010025235.1, read as the reverse complement.
CAAATTCTATATACAGGAAAAATATCTTTCAAAACTACCAGTGAAATTAAACCATTTTCATCTCCATTAAAGTTTAGAGAATTTGTTGCCAGCAAACTGTTCTACCATGGATAAATAAGAAATTTAATCAGGTTGAAGGTAAAATACACAAAATATCTAGCGAAAAACTGTATCTAAATGGAATGAGAACACAAACAATTAAAAATAAGTAACAAATAGCAAAGGACTACCAGTTCTTTTAGGTAATGTGAAGACAAATTACTATTTAAAAGATGAAATTATGCCATTATACTCGGTTGTTATAGTGTTTGTAGCCCTAAAATATATGGCATTGGTAGCCAATGCGTGGGGAATGATGCATGTAATTATACTGTTATATGTTTCATAATTTTTAAACATGTAAATATCAAGTGATGCAATAGTTTTAAGTCAACTGGGTTAAATAGCAGGCGAATTTCTCAATTTCTAGAGCAAACACTAAAATATAATAAAAATAAATCTGGTTAACAATCTAATATAGAGAATAAAATTCTCATAAAAATATTAGAATAATCCAAATGAAGGCAACAAAAAAAAGAAAAACCAGGAACCAAAATGAGATGGGGAAAAACACAAAATGGAAGTAGTTAGACTTAAATAAAAGATATCAATAACTATGCTAAAGGTAACAAACTTAACATTTTAATTAAAAGGCACAGATTTGCACACATAATAAAAAATAAAAACCCAATTGTAGAGTTTCTGAAAGAGATGCACTTTAAATATAAAGACACACATAAAGTAGAGGTAAAAGTGTAGGACAAGATATATTATGCCAGTGCTAATAACAAAATAGCTAGTGTAACAATATTAATATTACAGAAATTAAACAATATGGGAAATATTACTAGAAATAAAAGGGGAATTTTATATTTATAAAGAATTTGAAGATAAAAGTATAAAATCACAATTATGTCTGCATCTAAAAACAGAATTTCTAAATAAAGAAGAAAAATTGATGGCACTAAAAATCTGTGTTTAGGTGCCAACAAGTTGTATCAACCAACAGGTAGCAATGATAGAGCCTCAATGAGCATAGGCCACTTTTATTTATTTATTTTTAATATTTATTGTTTGAGAGGGTGAGAGAGAAAGAGAGTTGCAAGGCAAGCGCTCAACTTTCTGAGCTATCTTGGCATCCTCCCCACTTTTATTATTGTAGCAATGTAAGAGAGAAAGATAATTAAGAAATGATAATCTCAACTGGCATATTTCTTTTAATAGCGTGGTGAGAATTGTTTTAATTTATTATTTTAGCAAAAATTGACACATATCTAATTTATGTTTTAATTCATGTGTTTTAACTGGGAACCTAATTCAATTTATAGTATTTGGATCATGTTAAGGATATAAACAATATCAGATGAATAGGCATTCTCTGAGCACACAGTGAATGATAGAGCGTAAGAAAATTTTGTCCAGGCAAGTAATTACCAGAAGTCAGCTTGGAATTAAGCAATTTTCTATGAGTAAATAAAAACATTTCATGGATTATAGTGGCCACATAGACTTATAGCACAATTTATGTCTTGTTATATTTTTAATGTCAATAACAACTCTATTTTCAACACCGATATAGCACAAAAATATGGTATTCCTGATTTACTATTTCTACAAGGCTAACAATGTGTATCCAAGACCTGTATCCAGGTCTTCCAAAAATTTCTGAACCATTTCTCACTGTATATAACACACGTGTGCACATTCATACACAAACATACACACATTCATATACTCACTCATTCATACAGACCTGGAATTAAAAAATAAATAAATGTTTCCTATAATAATAACCCCCTTTAAAACATAATGCCAATCCACTAGTGAGTCAGGAACCACACTTTAAAAATTAATGGTTAGATTATAATGAGGATATTTGGTTAGCCACCAAAATATAATATATTTATAAAAAGGGAAGGGTTTGTAATCATTACACTAAATTAAAATATTTAGATAATCATTTTGTGAATAGAAGTATTTAACTAGATTCTATTTAATTAGAGAAAATCAATAACCTAATTCTTATAATGCTCATTTTTGAGGTATGCATGGTTTGCAGTGCACTACTAAATATCTGTAACCCTTTTTCGTCCTCAATTAAATGGGTTGTAAGTATAAAGAGGGTTTCTTCAATGAATCTTGAAAAGTCAATATGTAATGAGATGTGTAAAAGAAAAAAATTAAATATTGATGAAAATAATTGGAGTAGAAAGAGATCAAAAGAAAAAATCACTCAGAATAATACAAGCAGAAAAGGGAAAATACAACAAAAATGTATACACAAAATATTGGGCAAATCAATAAAGAAAAATTGTGATGCTACTGCTGTGAAATGAGAAATAAGTCAATATTATGTGGCTTTCGTGGGTAAAATTTACTAATGGTAGCAAAAATATATTGAGAACTTCTTACTTATAGGGTGCTTCTATAGGTGTGAACATGAGCTAACTCATTTATAGTCTCATAACAACCCTAGAAAGCAGGTGCAGTTATTGTCCTCATTTCATAGAGGTGCACACCCAGCTAAGACATTCAAGATCACACAGATTTTACATATTAGAGGCATGATTTGAATACAAATGATCTGTCCTCACAGCCCACACTCATACTCCACAATTACTGGATTGTGAGCTAGACAAAACTATGTTCATGTTGTAAATAAGGAACTCTTTTAGTCACATAATCCAGTAAGTGGTAGAGCTACAACATATTTCAAATTCACATGACTCTAAGTTTAACATTGTTTCTCTTATGAACTATGCTCTACAGAAGCTTACTAGGAACATTGACCACACACCACACACTGAGGCATGCCTTATCTACTTCGCAGTATATTTCTTTCACTTGACTATATGAAAAGCTACTGCAGTATATTTATTTTTCTCAAGGCTATATGAAAAGCTGTTACCATCTCTGTGTTACTTATGTATAAAGATATTCAAATAAAGATGGTTAAATAGCTTATAGGAGGTCACAAATGTAATTAGAAGAGCCTAAATTTACACAGGCCATCTGACTCTAACACATTTAATTTTTGTTGTTGTTGTTAAATATATTGGGGTGACATTGGTTGGTATAAAAATTATGTATATTCCAGGTGTACAATTCTACATTGCATAGTCTATGTATTGCATTATGTGCTCACCACCCAGAATCAGCTCTCTTTCCATCACCATATATTTGATGCTCCTCCTTCTTCCCCAACCTCCTCCTCTCTTACTCTCAGGTAACCACTAAACTATTGACTGTAACACATTTAATCTTAAGTAATGTGATATAAAGCTTCTCAATAGGATGTTCCACAATATATTTGCAGTACAATATTAAAATCATAGGTATTACATATGTTATGGAAACATTTTCAAATAGAGAGAATTAAAGATTGGGATAAGAGGAAAAGGGACTATGATTTCTGGAGAATCCTTGTAGATATTGTATTTAATATGGGAAGAAGGATCTGGGGGACATTTCAGTCCCAGTGAGAGTTATCCTATAAGTACAATAAAGAACCGTGGTTATAATCGAAGTAGGTCTTATATAAACAGAGAATACTGGTTGTGACAGATAGTGAAAAAAATCTCTCGTTTTTCACTTCACACCAAGCACCAAGATAAATTTCTGATACATTGCATAGCTCATAAATAAAATTTTAAAAATACAAAAAGAATAAAATATGGGTACATTTATGTTTAAGGATCTTGAAGACATAGAAGAAAGTAAAATAAATTTTAAAATCACTTAAAAATCAGTAAAAAAAATGTGTAAGATAAAAAAGAATATTTTAATACATATGATCAATCAAGAAGGAAACCTGAAAAAAAAACAACCCTGAATTACCTGTATTTGTAAATCTCTTACCAAGAAAGTATTGCTAAGATTAATCAATAAAATGTTCAAAAAATCAACATGCAATACACTAAAATCCCTAGAAAAATTGACTTCACAGGAAAAGGAGAGAAGGTGGTATTTTGTGAATAAATACAATGACCTTTGATTATACATCTGTATAGGTCATTAATAAATTTGGTCCTTTATTTGGCTTCAAAGTGATTAAAAGTTTGGACTTTAAAATCAAACAGTCCTGGGTTTGAATTAAGGTTCATTTAACCTCATAGAAGCTATATCTAGTTAGTTTCAAATAAATTGTTATGATTGGAACCAATATGTCAAGTCAAAAGTATGTCAAATGCATATTAGTTGAAATGAATATAAATATACTACAATTTTGTTAGGACAGTGTCAACCATGTGGAGGAGTAATTTTATTAGCACTTATTAAAGTCAATGGATGTATTAAACTTTCTTTTTATAGGCATAAGAATATTTTTCCTTTTAAATTTTATATGCAGGATCAACATATAAAATAGACAACAATGAAATTGCATGGGTAAACACAGTTGAAAGGCTCAAATTTCCAATAAAAATCAAATTAGAAATTTAGCATTATTAAACACTGACATAATGACAGCTTTCATCAGTGAAGTAAACACACACACTCACGTTCAAAATTTTACCTATGCTGTGTAAAATAATTTAAAGTCTCAAAGTGTCAATTTCTAATCATTTCTTATTTTCAAATATACTTAAAAAAATGTATATGTTATAGCATGCTTGTTTTACTGGTAGTATAAATGAGCATATTATATGAAGGGGGATCAAAAAAATTCTGGAATTTATTTATAAAAAAATGTATATTTATTCTTAAATGTTTGAACTTCAGTCACCTTTAAAGTACTTTTTTGTTTGATGCAATACACCTAATGAGATGCTTTTTCCACTGCTCAACACAGTTGTTGAACCCATAGATTTTGATGCCTTTTAGTGCTTTAGTGCTTCTGATGTTTTTGTTTTACCTCTTCCACATAGGCAAAATGGTTTTCCTTTGAATACTTTTTTTCATTCAGGAAAACAAACAAACAAACAAACAAACCAAAAAGTCTCATGGGGAAAGATTAGGTTAAATAGGAGGGTGAGGCATGAGGGTTGCGCTGTTTTTTAGTCAAAATACTGATGAACACTGGGCACAGTGCAGGCAGGTGTACGGTCATGGTGAACCTTGTTCATGTAAGTCACTCATCATGAAATGGACAAACTCACTGAAAGGGTCTCCAAAATAATTCACTGAAGCTGAACGCAGCCTCTCACAACACCAGCTGGTACACTGATGCAGATAGATTCCTAGAACAACCACCTAGTGGGGGAAGCTTGTATTACAAGGGCCTGCCCTCCAGAATATAATTCAATTTTGGGGGGGTCCCCTTTCATACATCCTGGATAACTGAGCAATGCTAAAGGCTATAATGTTTCTCCTGCTTCTGCCAAATGGAGTTTTAAAAAACAAGGAGAAATTTGATCAAGAATATATTTGAGGCAAAAGTATGTAAGCTCAGTAAAAATGAATGAAACTGTAAGAAAGAAGGAATATGGGGAAGCCGGGATGGCTCAGTGGGTTAAGCGCTCACTTTGCAGCGCTGGGGACCGGGGATCGAATCCTGGCCCCAGCCCGTGTGGAACCATATGCTGAACTGGGAGCTCCCCCAGTTCAGTT
>PVKE010025234.1:0-23215 GCA_004027555.1 Craseonycteris thonglongyai | reverse complement strand
AGTGCATAGTTATTTCTATTTTACTTTTTGACAGATAGAGAGAGAGATAGAGACAGAGACAGTTAGAGAACCAAACTGTGGGAACTCCCCAGTTCAGCACGTGGGTCCTGCCTGGGCCGGAGCCGGGATTCGATCCTCGGTCCTCATGGCCTCAAAGCGAGCGCTCAACCCGCTGAGCCGTCCCGGCTTTCCCCTCCATTTTCTTCATAACAATTTTTTCTATTTTCATTTTATTTCAGAGCATTGTGGGCTACAAAAAATTACCTCAGGGCCCACATGTGGCCCGTGGGCCGCCAGTTTGACACCCCTGATCTACACTTTAGAGCAAGAAATGGACATGCCTTATCCTGGGTGGGGCATGTCTGCCAGTGGCTCCAGCCTCAACACGCCCACAGGCAGCTCTTCAAGACAATTGCAATTACTTGTTAAGATTTTTAAGTGGGAAGGTTTATTCTGGAAAAGGGAAAACTATATGAATAGGAAGCAAATCCTTAGTTGCCAGGGGAGGAGGAGGGACTGGCTACAAAGTGGGTGGGAGGTAGCATGAGAATTTGGGGAGGGGTGATGGAACTGTTCAGTATCCTGATTGTAGTGGTAGGTACATGACAGATGTGCTTATACCGCATCATTCATAAGAGAAAAGACTAGAAACAACCTAAATGTCAGCAAGTAGAGAACTGGTCAGCTAAATAACTAGGGGATAGATCTAACTAGCTGATTAAAAAAAAATTACATTCTCTGTGCACTGAATTGAAATAGTCTTCAAAATGTATTCTTAATAACCTTAAAAAATAAATTAAAAAAATTTTAAATCAGGATTCTGATCCAAAAAAAGTGTTAGGAGAAAAAAGAAAGGTAAAAATATTTAGTCATCTGCTATCATTTCCATTAAAAAGAAATAAAACAATTGGTAGGTATTTGCTTAAATCTGTAAATTCTTTCTGGAAACAAACATCAGTTGCCGGTGAGGATGTGAACTTGGTGGAAGGAAGGGTATATAGCATCTTGTATATTTAGAATTTTGTATCTTGTGAATATAATGCCCCAATTTTAAAATAACCAAAATGAACAAGATTTAAAAAAAAGAAAAAACTTTTAGGGGGAAGCCCTAAGTAAAGGTGATAAGATGCTGGGCAGCTTTCCATCACAAGTTGTTCTGTACAAGAAATTTGTTACTATATGTGAATATTATTTTGATTTTTAAAAATCCACAAATTTGCCCTATTTCATAAACCAACTCTCCTCCAGCCACTAGGGGGAAGTATGTTACTAACTTGACACACTTGGATTCAAATTCCAACCCTCCCATATGTAAATTAAAAACTCTGGATTAAACAGAAAACAATGAACTAAAGGCACTGGAAAATGAACAAAAGCAGGCAGAATGAAGAAAATAGAAACTCATAAAAAAGGAAAGGCAGGGGGAAGCCAGTATGGCTCAGTGGGTTAAGCGCTCACTTTGCAGCCCCGGGGACAAAGGATCGAATCCCGAACCCGGCCCATGTGGACCCATATGCTGAACTGGGGAGTTCCCTCAGTTCAGTTCTCACCGGGGTGAAGACCCCGGCCCAGTTCCATCCCTGTGCAGCCTCGTGCCCACCTGTGGAATGAAACTATGTAGAAAAACCAATGATGTGCAACTATGGAGACTGTTCTGGGCTCTCCCCCTTCTCTCTGTCTCTGTCTCTGTATCTCTCTGTCTCTGTATCTCTCTGTCAAAAACAATAAAAACAAATCTTTAAAAAAAAAAAAGAAAAAAGGAAAGGCAATGGGTGAGTTTCTCATTTTTACACAGCTTTTAGCCTGGGGGCAGGTTCTAGTCTGTGCCATGAGGGGCAGCTAAAACACCAAGGGAAAAATCCAGTCTTCCTAGCTTGATGCACCACAGAAACAGAAGCGAGGTATAAGTCTTATAAGAGAGAGAGGAGTACTCCAAATATTTTATAGAAACTACTCAAATATCTAGCTGACCCTGCACCAGATGCATCAGGTCCAAGAAGCCCAACTAAACCTAAAAACAGCTACATATTTCATAGGAGAGAGTGCGTTTACAGAGATTACAATGAATCCAATCAAAAGAATTGTAGTTTTATATTCTAGAAGCAAGAAACTGGAACATGAAATTTAAGAAATTTCATTTACAACAGCATAAAAATAGAGATAAATTTAACAAAAGATGTGAAACCTGAGAAGCCAGGTTGGCTCAGCGGGTTAAGGGCTTGCTTTGCAACCCCAGGATCTAAGGATCAAGTCCCAGCCCTGGCCCATGTGGACCCATATGCTGAACCTGGGGTGTGCTTCCATACGGGAGGACCCCCAGCTCAGTTCTCACCCTCCAGTTCAGCCCCTGGCTCCAGGGGGTGTGCCTCCCATGTGGGAGACCCCCAGGCCTGGTTCCAGCTCTGCTCGGCCCCCCTGCCCACCTCTATGGAACAAAACTATGTCAAAAAAACTGATGGCATACAATTATGGAGACTGCTCTGGGCCTTCCTCCTCTCTTTCTGTCTCTGTCTCTGTCAAAAACAGTAAAATCTTAAAAAAATAAAAGATCTAAGACCTTTACTCTGAAAATTACAAAACATTGCTGAGAGAATGTCAACACAAATCAATGGGGAGATACCCTATGTTTATGGACTGGTAGATTTAATATTGTTAAGATGTCAGTTCTTAGGAAAGCTGGGATGGCTCAGCAGGTTAAGCGCTCGCTTTGAAGCCCCAGGGACCGAGGATCGAATCCCGGCCCCGGCCCATGTGGACCCATATGCTGAACTGAGGTGTGCCCCCAGTTCAGTTCTTGCCAGTGCAGCCCCATGCCCACCTGTGGAGTGAAACATGGAAAACTAATGTCGACTATGGAGACTGCTCTGGGCCCTCCCCTTTCTCTCTGTCTCTCTGTCTCTGTTTCTCTCTGTCAAAAATCAATAAAATAAATCTTAAAAAAAAAAAATGTCAGTTCTCCCCACATTAGCCTATAGGTTTATAGTCTCACCCTGTTATTTCCAGCTCTTTCCCCAAAGAAGGAAAACAAAAATCATCAAATATGGGGCATCTATGACTTGACCAATAAAGGGAATTTCTTTTATCTATTTTAGTTGCTTATAATTTTTTTAGTGAACTTCATTTATTTTTAAGATTTACTTAATTGTTTTTAACAAAGAAAGAAACAGAAGGGAGAGGGTCCAGAGCAGTCTCCATAGTTGTACATCAGTAGTTGTCACATGGTTTCATTCCACACAGGTGGGTGCAGGGCCGGAACCAGATTGGGAGCCTCCTACATGGGAAGCACAGCTCAGTTCAGCATATGGGTTCACATGGGCCGGGGCCAAGACTTGATCCTTGGACCCATGACTGCAAGGGGAGCGCTCAACCCGCTGAGCTATCCTGGCATTCCCCAGGCTTCATTTTTTTGTTTGTTTGTTTAATTGTGTTTGACAGAGAGAGAGAGAGAGATACAGAGACAGAGAGAGAACTGAACTGGGGGAACTCCCCAATTCAGCATATGGGTCCGCACAGGCCAGGGCCAGGATTCAATCCTGGGTCCCCAGCGCTGCAAAGTGAGCGCTTAACCCACTGAGCCATCCCGGCTTCCCCACGGGGTTCATTTTTAAGAGCAGTTTTAGGTTTATAGAAAAAATTCGTGGAAAGCACAGTTTCCATATATATGCCCTTACTTGCTCCCAGTTTCTCCTATTATTAACATCTTATATAAGTGTGCTACTTTGTTATAGTTGGTACACTGATATTGATATATTAAGTACATAGATATATTAGGGTTCACACTTTATGTGATATTGTGTGGGTTTTGACAAATATATGGCATCTATCCTCCAATACAGGATCATACAGAATAGTTTCAGTGCCCTAAAAATCAGGGGGATTTAAAAAAAAAACAAACCTTGAAGCCTCTTACGCATAAAAATAGACATACCATGCATGGACAGCTGGGTGAGTTTGTACAGGCTGAAGAGTCCCCAGGAAGCAGTACCCAGCTCAAGTTCAGCCCCCAGAACCCACCGCAGGTCCACTTTAGTCCTCTCTACTTAGGAGCACCAGCCTGGCTTGTAATCCCTAAATTAATTTGCCTGTTCTTCAATTTCCTATAAATGGAATCACACAGTGCATGCTTCTCTGTGTCCAACTTCTTTTGCTCAACATGTGTGTGACACTCCTCCATGGCACGGGGGGGGGGGGGCCCTTGAGACCACCTTTGCTCACTGCTGTGACTTCCCCTGGGGAAAGGCCCCTCCATGCACTTAGACACCTTCTGTGGATGAGCACATGGGTTGTTTCCAGTTTGGGTGTTATGATTAAAGCAGCTATGAACCTTATTTTGGTGACTTTATTCTTATATTTCCATTCAGGAGATACCAGGAGTGGAATTGCTGGAACAGACTAAAGCATGTCCAACATGTGAGAATTTAACCAGCAGGTCTCATAGGGCTGCAGAAAGCATAAATGCCTATCTTGTTCTATCCTTCCACCCTTCCCCCAACTCAGCAGCAAAGACTTGTAACTGGAGTCAGCTCACATCCATCCCCTCAGGACTCTCCAAGAGCCCCTTACTCACTGAGAGTATATTCTGTCCCCATCTGTCTCGGCCTCTGCCTCTTTTTTTTTCTTAAGATGTATTGTATTGTTTGAGAGGGGAAGGGAGAAAGAGGGGGCCCAGAGCAATCGCCACAGTTGTACATCATTAGTTGTGACATGGTTTCATTCCACACAGGTGGATGTGGGGTTGTGTGGGGCTGGAACCAAATGGGGGCCTCCCACGTGGGAGGTGAGAACCTTCACCACCATCTGGCACTTACCAGTTGCCCCGCAGTTCATTATATGGAGTTATGCACAGGCCAGGGCCAGGGCCAGGGTCAGGGTCAGGATTTGATCCTTGGACCTTGCAGTTGCAAGGCAAATGCTCCACCTTTTGAGATATCCCAGCATTCCCCTGCCTCCCTCTATCTTGTGGTCCCAAACTGGGACCATGGTGATCTGCCCACAAGGTCCTGTATGAACTGAAGATCCTGGTTCCCTGTCTACTTCACTCCCACCCTCTCCTCACTCATTCCACTACAGCCACACTGACCCCTTCCTGATCCTCACACACCAGGCCCAATCCTGCCTCAGGGCCTTTGCACTTGCTGTTCCCTCTGCCTGGACTGGTCTCCTGCCAGATCTCCCCAGGGCTCACTCTCTCACTCCATTTACCAGTAAGGCCTTTCCCAGCCACTGGATTAACAGAGCACTGCCATACTATCCAGAAGGAGAGTTTTATGTCTGGCTTGTTCACTGCTGGGTCCAAGCTGCTAGTTTCATTTTTCATCTCCAGGAACACCCTAAAACCCTGCCAACACCCTGAGCCCCTTCTTCAAATACTTTGACCCCTCCTTCAGCTCATAGTCGCCCCAACTCCCAGCATGTTCCTCTCCCAGTCATAGCCCCCAAATCCTCTCCAAGGCTCCCATTATTCCCCACAGGCACGCAGATAAGGCCCCTGCACTGGATTTTATTGCCTCCCTGGCAGAGAAGAGGTGTCCTGGGTGGTGTCTGTGGGTGAGTGCTGGGCTGAGGCTGGGCTGGGGGCGTTTCTGTCTGTGAGGCTCAGATTTAGAGTTCCTCTGGAAGGCTGAGCTTGGGGTGGGGTGGGAGATTCTGTCAGTGAGAAATGGGTGGGCCCTCATCCTTCAGGTCTATGAGAGCCCCTGGGGCGGGATGGGGAGGGCTGGAAGGGTCTTCGGTGTCTCGGAGAAAATTTGACCTGGTGGGTCTGTTAGAGCCCAGGGGCAGGAAGACACCGGGGATGTGTCCACATCCTGCAGAGCCAGACATGGAGGGTGTACCTGGCCACTGGGGCCCTCGGGTCATCCCGTGGGGTCACAAGGCTGTGGTGGGTATGCCGGGGCTCAGAGCTCATCGTGGTGACGTGTCAGGTCCTCACCATAGTTGGTGGCCTGGCTGCCCACAAACATGTTCCAGTTGCTCAGGATCTCAGCCTTGCTCAGACGCCCGTCCTGGATGGATGGGGGGAGGGTCAGAGGTCAGCTGGGACAGCACAGACCCTGCATGTGAGAGCCCTCTCTGAACCTAAGTATGGGCCTCCAGGTCTCTGTCCCCCTCTTTCTGGGTCCCTCCTGCCTTGGGTCTCTGTTCCTCCCTTCCTCCTCCCCTCTCTGGTCTCTGTTCCATTCTTTCTCCAGCCAAATAGGGACCCCTGCAGCTCCAGGCCCACATCACCAGAATGGCATCCTTCCCCCAGCACCTGCCACGGCCCCCATCCGCGCACCTTGTCTGTGTCACTCTCGTGCAGCAAGTGGTTGGCCTCCACCAGCGGCTGGTCCCGGGCCGGGGGCAGCACCCAGTGGCCCACCTCGCTGGCGTCCAGCCGCCCGTCCTGGTTCAGATCCCGGAAGTCCCGGAACTGAGCCCGCTCCGTCTGCACCCAGGCAGGCTCCTCCTCCCCGGGCTCTTCTGTGTACAGGTCCGCTGGGGTCCGATAGGAGGGGGCAGTGTCAGGGGCGGTTCCCGCGCAGGCAGGGCAATCCCGCATTCCAATCATGGTTCTGACGCTCTGTGATCACGACACCCCAGCCACCCCCTTTATTCTCTTTTGCCCCAGTTTCTTCTATTGAAATGGATTAATAACAAAACCCGACTTACAGGTTATCATTACGCTACACGTGAATTCACCTGACTAATTGATCAGTTCATCGAATGACTTAATCAGTCCATTTGATTGATACCCACCTGAAATACCACGCACTATGTAGTGCAGTGCCTGGCGCATGGTAGGCGTTCCATATGAAGGAGCGATGAGTGAAAATGTTTCTGGCAAGATAACAGGAGATCCTACAAAGCTACACTTAGAACAGCTCACCTCACTCTAAGAACCTCCCTGGAGATTGCTGGAACCTCTCCTTTGTTCCAATTATTGGTAACTGCTTGCAAATCTTTGCGCGGGAGTGGGGGGCTGGTTTGGGGAAAGTACTCCACAGATGGATTTTAAAGACATTACAACCTGCAACCTGACAAGTCTTTACACCAGAAACAAAGCCGTGATAATTAGCACAGAATGCCTTTCTCCCCTCTGGGATCAGGCCAGGGAGCTATCTGAGAACGTGATCCAGGATGGAGCAGGCACATCAGCCTTCAGGAGCAAGAAGCACAGAGCTTCTTCTTTTTTAAATGATGCTAAACCATCATTTAAGGCAGAAGTTTGTTATTTAAACTTTTTTTTTATGTGTCTTAATATTGTGATTTTTAAAAAAAGCATACCACATAAAATTCACCATTAGTGACATTTAGTACACTCACAATGTGTGCACTTCCATCTGGCTCCAGAACATTTTCATCACCCCAAAAGGATACCCCTTTCCCATTAAGCAGTTACCCTTATCCCCGCTGCCCCCAACCCCTGGCAACCATTAATCTAATTTCTTTCCCTTTCTTTGTAGATCTTCTGGTTCTGGATATTTCATATACGTAAATGGAGTCATACAACATTGTGGCCTTTTACTCAATATATTGTCAAGTTTCACCCACATTGGAAAGCATGGATTGGTGCTTTGTTCCTTTTTATGTCCCAAACAAAGGTGTTTATCTGGATCAAATACCTTTTGTTCACCCATTCATTTATTGATGGGCATTGTGTTGACTGTATGTGGAGTGCTCTGTTACCTACCCCATTTACAGATGAGGAAACTGAGGCTCAGAGAGAGTAAGGGACTTGTTAACAACCACATGGCTGGGAGGTAGCAGGTGAGAACCAGGCAGGCTGGCTCTGGAGCCTGCACCTACCTCTCCCATCTTCCCTGACAACCCTCCACCAGCCTGGGTCGGGGCCTGTGAAACCCTCTCCGTGTTCTTCACTCACGCCTTTCCCTGCACCATCCAACAGTTTTGAGGGGACCTGGGTTCCTGCCCATGTCTGTGTCCCCAGAGCTCTACAGGGACCCCATAGCCTGGGTATTAGGGCAGAATCTTGGGTCAGCCTGACTGGACTCAAGTCCTGCTCCACTTGACTAATAAGTGATCTGTTACGTATTTATCCCTCTGGGCCTCAGCTTCCTTATCTATAAAGTAGAGTAATAAAATCCATCTCATAGGGTTGATGTGGCTATTAAATGAATTTAGAAGATGTTAACCACAGACTGTGTCAGCTACTGTTATGATTCAACTGTGATGCTTGTGTTCTTTCTTACTAAAAAAATTATACATACTGTAGACTACTCTCCATTAAGCAGAACTCAAGCAACAGGTGCCAATTGCTTGAGTTCTGGTTAACGGAGAGTCTACTTACATTTATCCAGCATCTACCAAACCCCATGGGTGCCAGTTAACAGTCTATTGTATATATATATATAGTGTGTGTGTGTGTATATATATATATATATATATATATATATATATGTATATATGTATATACTATATATATATATATTTAAATAAAAGTGTCCTGCCTGTGGGTTTATTTCATTAAAATAGTCCATAGAAAAATGTATTCGGGGGAAGCCGGGATGGCTCAGTGGGTTAAGCGCTCACTTTGCAGCACCGGGGACCAGGGATCGAATCCCGGCCCCGGCCCGTGCGGAACCATATGCTGAACTGGGAGCTCCCCCAGTTCGGTTCTCTCTCTGTCTCTGTCTCTGTATCTCTCTCTCTCTGTCAAAAATAAATAATAAAAATATAAATAAATAAATAAATAAAATAAATAAAATAAAACTTTAAAAAAAAAAAAATGTATTCGAACTTGAAAAACTTCCATATTTACTAGTTTTCCCCTCAACTAAGTTCTTTGCCCCCTGAGGGCAAAGACAAAGGTAGGGCCATGGGGATATTTTTAGAGGTATTTCAACATTCCAACATTCCAAGTAAACAGAAGACATTTATACTTTGCTGTGTAAGTGCAGGTTCAAGACAAGCTCCCTGACTTCCCACCCCAAGCAAATGCAGCCTCCCTAAGACCTGATGTTGTAGAAACTCCAGACCCTCCCAAGAAGGGATTTTTGTGACAGTCTCAACTTAACATGCAATAAGTGCTCAATAAATGTTTCCTGGTCCTGGCACACAGTAGGTACTTAATAAATTTTTTTTTTGGTCTGGCACACAGAAGGTACTTGATAAATGTTTCCTGGGCCCAACCCATAGTAGGTGTTTGATAAAGATTTGCTGGGCCTGGTATATAGTGATAAATGCTTTGGGGGCCTGGTACATAGTAAGTGCTCAATAAATGTTTGGTGGATGCATTTATGAACTCAAGCAGCACCCCTACCTCACTTCAGAGGGTCTTCGCTCTCTTGCAAGTGAGAATGCATTGGGCTACTACCAGGATTCAGGAGGAGACAGGCATCTTTGGGGAGGGATCCAGGTCCCACTCACCAATGTACTCGTCCACTTGGATGTAGCCGTCTTTGTTCTTGTCTAGGTCTTCCAGGGTTTCCTGGGGAGAAAGAGATATTGGGCCAGCCAGCTCTTGATGGGGGCTGGACCCCTGGGGTTAGGATGTAAGGTGCTCTTGGGAGATCTCACTCTGGGGTGGTGGTGGGGGCAGGCATTGGAGCACTCTCAACAGGGTATATGTGTCCCCAGAGGTGTGTGGGAAATTTGGGGGCCTTCTGGGGTGCAGGCTGTAACTGCACTTAGTGGGTGGGGGACAAGGAACCTAGATGTCTTGATGCACAGATTGGTTTCACACAAGGAGAGCAGTTCCACATCCCTAACAACTTTCTCATGCTCTAGCCCATACTCTCCAAGGGCAGAAGTCTCTTCCTTTAAAAAGCAGAACTTAGAGCTAACTCTATTTTATGTATAAGCACCACACACTTGGTGGACCATTTGGACACATATTCAACACCTCTGCTCTTCATTTTTTTCTTCACTTTTTTTTTTTTTAAGATTTATTTTATTGTTTTTGACAGAGACAGAGAGAGACAGAAAGAAAGGGGAGGGCCCAGAGCAGACTCCATAGTTGTACATCATCAGTTTTCACATGGTTTCATTCCACAGGTGGGCGGGGGCTGCATAGGGCAGGAACTGGGCTGGGCGTCTCCCACATGGGAAGCACGTCCCTTCAAGCCAGGGGCTGAACAGGGGTAGTGGGGGGAGAACCGAACTGGGGGCCTCCCACATGGGAAGCCCACCCCAGTTCAGCATATGGGTCCTCAGGGCCACAAAGTGAGCACTTACCCCGCTGAGCCTTCCCTGCTTCCCCTTTCTTCACTTCTTGAGCAAACAAATTCTATTCCCCACTTCTATATTCAAACTTCTTCATTGTAAGACCGTGCAGGTGTCTGATATTCTACTATGTCTTCTAGCAAAGTTGGGCTCCAACGTTTTAGGGTTGACAGAGAAAATGCAAGATGCTTAATCACATTCGATTTTCAGATGAACAACAAATAATTCTTTAGTCTAAGTCTGTCCTGCACAATATTTGGGATATACTTTTAATGCAGGATGCAGTTACACTTGAGTTTCAAGGGTTTTTTTTAGTATAAGGATGTCCCAAATATTGTGTGGGAAATAATTATACTAATCCTAAATATTGTGTGTAATATACTTATATTAATCCCAAATACTGTATGGGTATACTTACACTAAAGAATTATTTGTTGGAGAAGCTGGGATGGCTCAGTGGGTTAAACGCTCACTTTGTAGCCCCGGGGACAGAGGATCAAATCCCGGCTCCAGCCCATGAGGACCCATATGCTGAACTGGGGACTGCCCCCAGTTCAGTTCTCACCAGGGTGAGACCTCGGCCCAGTTCCTGTCCTGTGCAGCCCCACACCCACCTGTGGAATGAAACTATATGGAAAAAACTAATGAAGTGCAACTATGGAGACTGTTCTGGACCCTCTCCCTTCTGTCTCTGTCTCTCTCTCTGTCAAAAACAATAAAAATAAATCTTTAAAAAAGAATTAGGGGAAGCCGGGATGGCTCAGTGGGTTAAGCGCTCACTTTGCAGTGCCGGGGACCGAGGATCGAATCCCGGCCCTGGCCCGTGCAGACCCATAAGCTGAACTGGGGAGTTCCCCTAGTTCAGTTCTCTCTCTGTCTCTGTATCACTCTCTCTCTCTCTCTCTCTCTCTCTCTCTGTCAAAAAAAAAATAATAAAATAAACAAATAAATTAAATAAATAAATTTAAAAAAATTATTTGTTGTTTATATTGTTTGCTGTTATAAATCCAAGTATAACTGAATGTCCTCTATTATTTTCTTAATCTGGTAACTCTACAACACTTATATATTGAAATTCCTATTATTTATTATAAGTGACTTTCCTTTAGTACCTTCTTAACAGTACAGTTTAGGCTCATATTCATGTTTTGAAAACCTTTGTGTGGAGAGGTTATGCTCACTATCCATAGATGGGAGAGACAGCAGAGTTTAGACCATAGCTGGGCAAACTTTTTCCATAAAGGACTAGGTAGTAAATATTTTTGGCTTTATGTGCTGTACAGTCTGTCAAACTGACTCAACTCTGTCACTGTAGTATATGTAAGCAACCAGGTATGGCTGTATTGCAATAAAACTTCATTTGCAAAAGTAAGCTGTGGGCCAGATTTGGTGGCACGTTCTAGTTTGCCAACGACCTCTGGTTTAGACCCTGGATTCAACTGCCTGGGTTCCCATCTGGGTGATCTTGGGCAAGTCAACTTTGCCTCTCTGTGCCTAGGTGTCCTTATCTGTAAAATGAAGATAACAGGCCACCCCATAGGGTTGCCATGACAATGAAATAGAGGTAATGCAGGTAAAGGTGTTAGAAGGACGCCTAGCACACAGGACTTGCTCAATCAGGGTTTAAGTAATCTCACCTCAGGAAAATAAAGAAGTGTCACATTATCTACTATAAAATATGGATGTTGGGCCTTGCAAGAGTCTAGGGTGTTCAAGAAACCTGGGTTAATGACATCTTTCCTCTCTGATCCCTGTTGATCTAGTGATTCTACTCCTAGAAGTTTTATCCTGTAGCTATATTGACAAGTGTGTATAAAGTAATATAATGAGCATTTACCTCAGTCCAATTTTACAGTTTTGCATGTATGAGCTCATCTAGTCCCTGTAACTACCCTGATGTAGGGATTATTATCAGTACCATTATTATACAGATGAGGAAATTCTGGTCCAAAGAGGTTAAATAACTTGCCCAAAGTCACACAGCCAGGAATCTGCAGGGCATGGGTTTGAACCTAGGCTTTCTGGTCTCAGAGCCCTTGATCCTAACAGCCTTGCCACAGACCCTCAAAGCAACTTTGGAGTTACCTGTGGGGATAGGACTGTGGAAGGATAGGGTGTGGGACACAGAAGGAAAGAAGATTGTTCACCTTTTTTGCACCTTTTGGTCATTTAACCACATCAATTTGAGAAATACATGTAATTACATTTTTTAAATAATTGTGGGGAAGCCGGGATGGCTCAGTGGGTTAAGCGCTCACTTTGCAGCGCCGGGGACCGGGGATCGAATCCCGGCCCTGGCCTGTGCGGAACCATGTGCTGAACTGGGAGCTCCCCCAGTTCAGTTCTCTCTCTGTCTCTGTATCTCTCTCTCTCTCTCTCTGTCAAAAATAAAAATAAATTTAAAAAATAATAATAATAAATAAAATAAAATAAAATAATTGTGAAAAGTTAGACATGGTAGAAGTGGGTATAAATTCTTCTACTAAGAGTGCCACTGGGGGGTTGGTGTGGGTATGAGATGTTGCCCTCTGTTGATCTGCACTTACGGCCTGGGTTTCCTGGGGAAGGTGCTAGAGGACCAGGTAACTAGAACCCCCAAGGTAAGTGCTGGGAGGCTAGCCCTTACTCACAGCAACCACAATGTCCCGCATGTGCGAGAACTCCTCCGGGTGCAAGAAGGCTGTCAGCTCTTCCCGAGTGGCCATCAAGTCCCCATCCTGGTCAGCCACCCGGAAACGTCGCTCATCCCTAGCCAGCATCTTCCTATAGGTCTCTGCATCCTCCATGTCATGAAATTCTTCACCTGGGAAAGGAGGGAGCTTGGTGAGATGTACTTCCATGGAAGAAATACCAGGCAGGTTGAGAAAAAAAGACTAAGAGATCTAACTCAGGGGGCTCAGGGCAGGAAGACCTCTACCAAATTAATCATACATAATATAAATGCATTATTTTTATATATTTGCTACCTGATAGTGAGAGCTTATTATATGCTAAGTTCTTTACCTATGATATTGTATTTAACCCTCACAAAAAGCAAGTAAAGTGAGTTGTTTTGTTTATTCTCACTTTATGAAGGAGAAACTGATTCCCAGAGAGGAAATAACTTGCCCAGGGTCATATAACCAGGAATGGTGGACGTTGGCCATTGCTCCCCCACGTCACAATCTGATGCAGTAGATTATACTACCTTAGGCTGCTGGACAGAGAGAGGGAAGGGCATTTTCAATAGAGGGAACAGTATGTGAGGAATGTAGAGATTTGAAGAATGTGGTGAGTTCAGGAAATGGCAAAAGATCCACGTGGCTGGGGCAGAAATCCAGAAAAACCAAGCTGGAGCGGTGTGCCATGCTGGGCTAAGGAGCTGGGACTCTCCCCTGTGAAGTCACAGGTGGCTGTAGGCAGGGGAGGGCAGAGTCTGCTCTGGGTGTGAAAAGACTCTTCTGGGGATAGATGAGGAACAGGCTTAAGTGAGAGTACAGTAGGAAGAGAACAAGAGCTGTGGGGGGCCCAAGGCTGGGGCATGGGGACAGGGAGGAGGGAACCCAGGGAGTCAGGGGGCAGGGTAAATAAATGGCTTTAGGGTTCTCAGTGTGAGAAGTCAGAGCAGGGGTTAGGATGATGGGCATGGAAGGTAGATGTGCCTGGTCAAGGACCTGAAGCCCCTCCTCACCCACATCCTGGGATTATACAGGTTGTGGATACTAGAACCAGAAGCCAGAGATCAGAGATTGGGGCTATAAGATTGATAAGATCCTGGAAGTGGGTAGACCCTCATCAAGAATTAGAGGTCATAGGTCAGGGATTCTGGCTAATGAGCTGAAGGTTCTCAGGATTTAGGGTCAAAGGTCAGGATCAAGGTGTGTGAGGAGCAGGGGTCAGGGTTTCTTCCGCATACCAGGCGTGTAGTAGCCATAGGTGGCGTTGCGCAGCTCCTCCCAACCCACACGCCCGTCGTGGTCCGTGTCGTATGTGTCCCAGGCC
This sequence comes from Craseonycteris thonglongyai, assembly GCA_004027555.1. Classification (NCBI taxonomy): domain Eukaryota; kingdom Metazoa; phylum Chordata; class Mammalia; order Chiroptera; family Craseonycteridae; genus Craseonycteris; species Craseonycteris thonglongyai. The sequence goes on along the minus strand of PVKE010025234.1, from coordinate 9,070 downwards.
GCGCTCACCGAGTCCTGCATGTGTCGCTGCTGCGTGTGCGCGATCCATGAGCGGAGCTCAGCTAGCGACACCCAGCCGTCCCCATTCCCAGCGCGGTCCATGCGGTCCACGATGCGCCTACGGGCCAGGGAAGGGTACACGTCAGTCTCGACCCCCTCCCACGCGGGAACCCTGTCTTCATCCAGGTTCTGCCTCTCAAGAAAAGCCATACCCCCACTGAAGAACACCCCCTTTGGGGACTGAAAATGCACCCGAGTCATCCACACCTGGGGGAGGTGCCTGTCAATCGTGGGACCACGCCCACCGCAGGGCTCCGCCCCCTCAGCCCAGGCTCCTGGTCCTGAAGCAATCACGCCCATTCCGAAACCCAGTGGCCCTACAGCTGACGCTGCGGTCCAAGATACATCCGAATGGAAGAATTCAGGTCCATATACTCTGCTCTAGTCCCTCGACCCTACACAGGCTCCATGTGGACTCCGGTCCCAAAACTCCCTTCTGAACTACGACAGTCACAGTCACACACACCCCACACACGCCCCTCTCCCCTGGCTCTGACAGTCTTATGACCCTTCCTTCTATTCTTGCACCGCGCTCCGCCCCCTCCCTAGATGCGCGGTCAGTTTCAGGCCCCTTTCCCTGCAGTCCTGCCCCTTGCTGCGTCCTATCCGTCCCCTACTTTTTTCCCCCGTCGTTATCTGGCACTGCCCTACCACCATCCCCAACAACCCTGTGAGCTCGGCTTCCACCCCTCCCCTCCCCTAGCTCCGGTAGATCCTGTGCACGGGCACAGGCGCACGAACACACACACGCACGAACACACGCACACACACACACCCCATCTCCAGTCAAGCCCAAGTAGGACCCACCTCACGCCCCTCTCTCGACTGAGCGAGTCAGCTCACAGACCCCTCCCCGCACCCTGGCTCCGCCCCACCCCCGGTTTGGAACCTCGCCTCACACAACAGCTAACAGTACTCAAGGAGCATTCCTCTTTGTCACTGTTCCCAAGCCCTTGCAACCCAGTCCCCAGGGTTGAACCCCAGTTGGCTCTTCCGCACCCCTCCAGTTCAAGGCAGTCTCTGCTGGGATTGGTTGGATTCGACTCTATCCCCAAGATTCACACTACACTCTGGGGTTCGAGTTGTTAAGAGAATGGGCTCCACAGCCAGAGATTCTAGATTCAAATCCTGCTGCCTCTTTTTACTGGCTGTGTGATTGTGCAAAAGTCCTTGACCTCTTTTTGCCTCAGTTTTCCCCTCTGAAAAATAGGGATAAATAATAGAAAATACTTTTAGGGGAAGCTGGGATGGCTAAGCGGGTTAAGCACTCAAGCTTTGCAGCCCCGGGGACCGAGGATCGAATCCCAGCTCCGGCCCATGCAGACGCACATGCTGAACTGGGGTGTGCCGCCAGTTCAGTTCTGGAGGCCCCCAGCCCAGTTCCTGCCCTGTGCAGGCCCCGCCCACCTGTAGAGTGAAACTTTATGGAAAACTAATGCTGTCAACTATGGAGACTGCTCTGTGCCTTCCCCTTTCTCTCTGTCTCTCTCTGTCTGTCTCTCTGTCAAAAAGCAATAAAAAAATAAATCTTAAAAAAAAAAGAAAATACTCAATAGCATGTGGGAAATATATTAAACTCTTGTAAAGAACTTAGAACACTGCCTGTCATTGCAGTAAGTTATGTTAACCTCTCTTATCCCTCCTTTCATCCAATCTCATCCATGCACAATCTCCCAGCCAGAAACCAGGCCACCACTACTATCTCCACCTTGATTTAGCCCCATCATCTCTTGTCTCTCACTTGGACTATGGCAGTAGATTTGGCTCACTGCTTCTTGCCCACCTATAGCCTGTTCCCCAAATAGCAACCAGAGGGATTGTTAAAATCTGTCCGTAATGTCCTCCTTCTGCTCAGGGCCCTCCCATGGCTCTCATCTCATTCAGAGAAAAGCTTAAATCTTCACTGTGGCCCAAAAGGCCCTACATGATCTTTTTCTTCCATTACCTCCCACTCTCCCAACTGGGTTCCAACCACACCACTGTTCCTCAAACACATCAGGCCTACTGCTGCCTCAGGGCCTTTGCACTTACATTTCCCTCTGCCTGGAATGCTACATATACCCACATGGCTCAAATACTACCTTCTCCCTGAGGCCTCCTATGAACTCCCTGTTTTAAATTACAACCCTAAATCTTCCCGGCCCCATCTCTCTCCTACCCCAGACGGGCTCGGCTTTCCTCTGGGCTGAGCTGGTCGAATTCCTTGGCCACCTCTCGTCCCAGGAAAGCCTCATGGTCATACTGGAAGTTTCCGTGGGCGTCATCATGAGGGGCTTCGCTCAGAGGGGCCGGCTGGTGCACCCTCCCCTGCCCATGAGGACCGAGGTCAGGAGACGGCTTCCCCCGGGCCCCATGCCTGAGCAGAAATAGCAGCAGCAGAAGTGATAATCGCCACATCATCAGTCCCTGGGAAGTGGTGGAGGCTAGGAGTCAGGGGTTACAGGGAATAGGGCAGAGACGGGACAGGAGGGGTGGGGAGAGCTAGACCAGGACAAGGAGATGGTAGCTAGCCACAAAGTTTTAGACTCAAGAAAGGTCAGGGATGGGAAAAACGGAGCCAGGTTCTCGGAAATAAAACCAGCGGCAGGGACGGAACCCTTTGAAGGGGGTCCTAGAGGGGTCCCAGGGCTACAAGTGGGGGATTCAAGCAGGAGACGTGGCGCACTTCCCATGCTAAGTGTGGGGTCGGGTAGTGGCCAGAGGGAAATCATGCACGCTTCGAGCGTCGCTTCCAACCTGGACTCTAATCCATGGCCCGAACGGACCTGAACCGCCCTCCCAGGGCCAGCCACCCACCCCGGCCTCCCTTTACCGAGTAATCTATCCTCGTTTCCTTCTCCACGATCGGCTCTTAAAGTTCTTCGAAAAGATGCCCAATTTGGCTGCCCTCCAGCCAGGCCCCGCCTCTGGCAGAGCAGAAGCACCGCCCTCCAGCCAACGAGCGCTCAGGTCACCCGTGGGGCGGGGTTAATGAAAGCGGGGCGGGCTGCGGGTGCCCCTCGCCACGTCCACAAGGGATAGCACGGCTGGGAAATTCGACGCCCCCAGCCCTTACCAAAGCAGGCGGGGTGGGCGACGCCCGAGCATGAAGCCGGGGAGGGAGAACTACAACCCCTGGCTCTTGACAACCGCCAAATTTTCTAACTCCAAAGCCTCATGGGAGATGTATTTTTATCTTTCCCTTTGTCAGCATGGTTTAAGAAAGAAGAGAATCCAGGGGCCAGAGGCGGCATCCGCTTCTTTGATTGAGGGAACAAATCTCTTCGGCTCAACCAAGGAGGCAGGGCAGACTCCAGCCAAGAATTCCTCCAAATGCCTGGCACAGTGCAGGTATTCAGTAAATATTTCTGAAATTTATAAATGTAAAGTACATGATTTGGTATACAGAATTGGCAGATTACACCAGGACAACATATTATTAGCCTCTGGAAATTTGAAGCCCAGGGCTTGCACCATTTATTTATTTTCCTCGCCCATTCCCTTACCTCCCACTGCTGAAAAAGTTTAAATGATGAGAACACAATGATTTGGGCCCAAACTCATGTTATATATGGAGCCATATGTATCAGGTGGGGAAACTGAGGCAGATCACAGGAGAAATCAGAGGCCCAGGACTCTGGTCCCCGGACTGTTTCTGGAGGCTCAGAAATACCAGCATTCCAGGAAGTCTCACAGCATGAAAGGGACCTGACTACATAAACTTGACAGCAGCCAGGATGGGCAACGATTAGGCACTTGCTGAGAATGCTTTTATATCCTAAGAGTCTGCATCTTTGGACAAGTCAGGAGTGGGCAGGAGGGACCCTCCGTCATCCACTCTGAGAGAGATCCAGGGGCCTGAAGAAAGAAAAAGGGGGTAGGTCATCAGAATCTCTGAAATCCTCTGGGTCTCTACCTCTCCCCCTGTGTGTGTGTGTCTGAGTCTCTGTCCTACTCTCTGGATTTCTGTCTCCCTCTGAGTCTTTGCTTACCCATTCCAGTTCTCTGTCCCCCACCTCTCTCTAGTCCTCTGTCTAGGTCTCTGCCCTCCTCTTTTGGGGTCTCTGTCACTCTCATTGAGTCTCCTCCCTCTTCTGCACACCTGGCAGCCCATTCTGCATCCTCCTCCACAGCAGAGCTCCTCCTCCTGCAACCACTGCTGTGAGCAGTAAGACGCCAATGACGATTCCAACCACTGACACGGAGGACTTGCCTGATGATTCTGCAGCCAGAGAAGTGCTGTTAGACGTTGCATGGACCTTCTGTCCCATCTGAGCCAGGACAGAGGACTGGGAGTTCTCAGTCCCTCTCAACCTCAGAGAACCCAGCACCAAGTTTTGGGGAGGGAGTGTAGGCAGAGGAAAAGCTGATCAGTCAGTGCTCTGGGTCTGGGCAGAACACCCCCAGGTTGGATGTAAGAACCAGCTATAGCAAAAGCGGTCTCAGTCACACTGGCCAAGCAACCTGTAGCAGCAGGGTGATGGTATTAGAACTCAGAATGGAGGGATGGCACAGAGCAGTAGAGGGTCAGAGTCAAAGCGATAAATGGTCAGTCTTGGTGAGGGCTGGCAGCAGCAGAATAGAAGGTGGTCAGACTTAGGGAAGACTGTCCATAGTGGTTAACAGGTGGCCAGACTCAATAAGGCCAGCAGTAGCAGCATAAAAGGCAAGGGACGATAAGCAACATAGGACCAAAGGCTTTGTAAGAATTGGCAGAAGTGGGGCACAAAGCATTCAGACTCAAGGAAGACTGGCAGCAGTGGGGTGGAAGGTAGTCAGACTCAGGAAGGATTACTACAGCAGAGGGACAAAAGGCAACTAGAAATAGGGAGCATCATTCCCCAGCGGGAACTCACCTAGTTCCACGGTGAGGGGTTTTGTCAGCCCTGCATGCTGTACCAGGCAGCGGTAGTGGTGCTCATCACCACTTTTGACTGTTAGTGATGACCAGGCGTAGAAGGAGCCATCGCCATTGGGGCCAAAGTTGCCCTCACCGGTGCCAACTGCCAGCCCATTCCTCAGGAATCGCAGTTGCAACTCGGGCGGGTAGAAGGAGAAGGCACTGCAGGTGAGCACAGAAAAGCCGGGGCTGCCTGGTCGGGCCTTCAGGCGCATGGAGGGTGGCTCTGCAGACAAACAGGCAGACAAACTTAAGTCCCAAGCCCATGAACCCCCAGGGTCCGGCCCAGTGCAGGGCTGGATATGGACACAGAGAGGCCTCTATTCCTTCCACTCTACCCAGCAGGCCCCAACATGCGCCCTGCACTATGCTGAGCCTAGAGGTTATAGCGGTAAAGAAGGAATGAGCTCAAGGGGACAGAGATACAACTCAGCCACTGTGAGGGTATCTATGTCTAATCCATTCTTTCCTACAATTGACATGTACTGAGCATCAATCATATTCTAGGCACTTTCTTAGGCACTGGGAACATAGCAGTGAACAAGACAGACAAAAGTTCCTTGTCCTCATGGGGTTTATATTCTAACGAGGGGAGAAAGACAAACATTTGTGTACAAATAATGGAAGGGGAATAGACTCTGAAAGTGTAATAAAGAGGGAAAATAAGACAGACCCTACAGTCATTAAAAAGATAGTAAGAGGGTTATTATGAAATATTTCATGCCAGTAAATTTGGAATTTGAATGAACTAGACAAGTTCCTGAAAAATACAACCTTCCAAAACTGATACAAGAAGAAATTAAACACTTGAGTAATACTATAACTATTTTAAAAGTTTAATCTATATGGTGGTGGAGGGGAAGCTGATTCTGGGTGGTGGGCACATAATGCGATGCATGGGTGATGTGATATGGACTTGTACATCGGGAAACTATCTAATTGTTACCAACCAATGTCACCCCATTAAATTTAACAATTAAAAAAAAAAAAAAACACAAGCAAGCAAACAAACAAAACACCAGCTGGTTGCTACAAAAAAGAAAAAAAAGTTTAATCTATAATTTAAAACTTTTCAACAAATAAAATTTCAGGTCCAGAAGACATCATTGGTGAATTCTTCAAAACAACTAAAGAAGAATTTATACAGTAGACTCTCCATTAACTGGAACTGAAGCAACCAGCAAAATCTCAACCAACTGGCAAACTGGTTGCTTACGAGTACCAATTGCTTGAGTTTTGGTGAACGGTGAGCCTACTTACATTTATCCAGTATCTACCAATCCCCATGGGTGTTGGTTATCTAAGAGTCTAGTACTACTCTTATACAAATTCTTCCAGGGATAAGAAAAAGAAGAAAACAGGGAAAGCCATGATGGCTCAGTGGGTTAAGCACTTACTTTGCAGCCCTGGAGACCGAAGATCAAATCCTGGCCCCGGCCCCAGCCCATGCAGAACCATATGCTGAACTGGGGTGTGCTTCCCATGCAGAAGGCCCCAGTGCAGTTCTTGCCCCTCAGTTGGGCCCCTGGCTCAAGGGGGTGTGCCTCCCATGCAGGAGGGTCCCAGCCTAGTTCCCACCCTGCGTGGCCCCCGCCCACCTGTGTGGAACTGAAACCATGTTGAAAAACATGATGTACAACTATGGAGACTGCTCTGGGCCCTCCCCCCTTTTCTCTGTCCCTCTCTGCCTCTGTCAAAAACAATAAAATAAATCTTTAAAAAGAAAAAGAAAAAGAACCATTCCCAGCACTTTTTATGAAGTCAGAGTAACTTTAATAACAAAACCTCACAAAGATGTAACAAAACATGAAAATAGATTAAAAATCCCTAAACAGGAGGTAGAATCAAACAATTTACATGATGATCAAGTAAAGTTTGTTCCAAGAATGTAAGCTTGGTTTAACATTTGAAAATCAGTTAATATAATTCACCCAGATAGAATAACAGGTGGGATGTTGGGATAGCGGATAGCTCAGCAGGTTGAGCATTTGCCTTGCAATTTCAAGGTCCAGAGTTGATTCCTTGTCCTGGACCACCCAAACCCCATATGCTGAACTGAGGTGCAACTAGTAACCACTGTGATGCCTTGGTGGCAAAGGTTCTTGCCTCACATGCAGGAGTTCGGTCCCTGCCCCACACAGTCACACATCTACTTGTGTGGAGTGAAACTATGTTATAACTAATGACGTACAACTATGGTGACTGCTCTGGGTCCTCCCTTCCTCCCTTCCTTCCTTCCTGTCTGTCTTTCTGTCTCTCTCTTTTTCTCACCTTCTGCAAATAATAAAATAAATCTTAAAAAAAACAAACAGGAAAAAAAGCCAATAGCCATTTAATAAAATTCAGCATGACTCAAAATAAAAAAAAATAAAACAAAACAGAACAAAAAAATTCTTAGTAAAGTAGGAACTGAAAGGAAACTTCCTTAATTTGACAATGGGAATCAACCAAAAACATCCAATCTAATACTTAATGGTAAAACATTGTAAGCTTTCTTTCCCTGTGAGTTTGAGAAAACAAATGTTCATTATCACCACTCTATTCAACATTGTACTGGGGATCCTAGCCAGTGTAACAAGATAAAAAGGAGAAAAGGTACTAAAATTGGAAAGGAAAATAAGTAAAATATGACATGATCCAAAACATTCTATAAAAAAATGAACAAAAATAAGTGAAATCAGCAAATTTCCTGGATACAAGGGAAATATATAAACATCAATACGAGGGCTATCTGGAAAAACTCCAGCCACAAATACCTCTATTTTTCATATTATATGGCTGGATACTTTCTAGACAGCCCTTGTAGTATTTCTATAAACTAGCTACAAACAATTAGAAAATAAAATTTTTAGAATTATCATTTAGAGCAGGGGTGTCAAACTCAATTAAAACACGGGCCATTTGGTGCAACAGGCAAGATTCACTCAGGCCACATCACATTTACAAACGTCGCTGGAACGTCAGTGCATTTATACGCGTCCACAGGCCCCCAGGAAAGGCACTGGGCCATGTGTATACTCGTCTACAGTAGTTAAAGGGTTAATGAGGGAATTGTGTGTACGGTATTGCCTCAATCTCCCCTAAGCGCTATTTTCTTTATAACAATTTTTTCTATTTTCATTTTATCTCAGAGCATTGTGGGCCACAAAAAATTACCTCGGGGGTCGCATGCAGTTTGACTGCCAGGGGGCTGCCAGTTTGACACCCCTAATTTAGAGGGATGCCAGGAGGTTAGCTAAGAAGGTTGAGGGCTTGCCTTGTAACTGTGAAGTCTGAGGATCGAGTCCTGGCCCCGTCCTGTGCAAACCCATATACTGAATTGCGGTGCACAACTAGTAACCACTGGAATGGTAGTGAGGGTTCTCACCTCCCATGTGGGAGGCCCCAGGTCCAGTTCCCACCCTGAGTGGCCCCACAACCACTTGTGTGAAATGAAACTATGTCACAACTAATGATGTACAACTAAGGAGACTGCTGTGCACCCTCCCTGCTTCTCTCTCTCTCTCTCTTACCTTCTCTCAAAAGTAAAATAAATCTTTAAAAAATCTAGAATTACCATTTAGAGAAGCATCAAAAAATGTTTAATACTTAGGAATAAATCTAACCAAAGAGGTGCAAGACCTCTACATAAAAAACTGCAGCGGGGGAAGCCGGGATGGCTCAGTGGGTTAGGTGCTCACTTTGCAGCGCCGGGGACCGAGGATTGAATCCCGGCCCCGGCCCATGCGGAACCATATGCTGAACTGGGAGCTCCCCTAGTTCAGTTCTATCTCTGTATCTCTGTATCTCTGTATCTCTCTCTCTCTCTCTCTCTCTCTCTCTCTCTCCTCTCTGTCAAAAATAAAAATAAATAAATAAAAATATATTAAAAAAAAAAAAATAAGAACAGGATGGGAGCTACTAGGAAGGGGCATAGAACCAAGCCCTCTTAGCAGCCTCAGGGAAGTCTGCAGACAGAAGGACAAGTCCTCAGGGGTCAAATGAACTGTCCTAGCCATCTGCCTTGATTCACTGACCTTCCCAAAGAGCAGTACCGCTTTTTCAGTTGCACCCTTTGGCCTCATAAAGATGTCATAGCTCAAAACAGAAGCCAAAGCCACCTGCTTCACCATTCTCCCTCTACCTCTGTCCA
>PVKE010025233.1:0-23211 GCA_004027555.1 Craseonycteris thonglongyai | reverse complement strand
AGATTTCATCTCGCTTCCTTCTGGTACCCCTATTATTCTAATATTGTTCTTTCTGATGGAGTCAGAAAGTTCTTGTAGGGCTCTTTCATTTCTCTTGATTTTCCTTTCCCTTTCTTCTTCCCTCTGTGACATTTCCATGTTTGTATCTTCAATTTAACTCATCCTTTCCTCTAGCTGGTCAGCCCTGTTTCCTATGCTGGTCAGTTCTTTTTTCAGCTCTCCCATGATGCCTTTCATTTCAAGGAGTTCCTTTTGGTTCTGCTCTAGCTTCTCAATTTTGTTGGTAAAGTACTCATTTTGCTCAGAAAATTTCTTATTGAGGTCATTTAACTGTGTCTGGGTACTTCGCCAGCATTGAGTGAGCTCTCTGAGTGTCTTGATTAATGCAGCCCTGAATTCTGTTTCACTTAGATTTGATTCCAAGTGTACAAGGTCCTTTACTAAAGACTGCCCCTGATCTTCTGGAGGGGCTTTGGATTCTGAGGTGTGCATTGTGTTTGATGGGGTTCTTTTTGCTTTACGTATGAGTCTGTTTTCCCTCTGGGGGGTTGCCTATCAGATGGGCTCCTCTTTATTTTTTCTTTTGGGCTCAGTTGTGGGAGAAGGAGATTTTGGGAGAGGGTTGGGGGAAGCAGACAGCTTCTGTGTCCTGGGGCACTTCAGGTTGCTGTCTTAGTTATTAGATAGCAGGGTAGTAAAGGTGTGGCCAGGGGTGGGGGCATGTGAGTAGGAGTTAGGGTGGGCCTGAGACACAATAGCAGATTCCTCTTTCAGCAGGCGGGCTGGTAGTTCAGTGTGGGCGGGGCACAGGAGCTCTGGTCTTTCCTCCTCCTGGCTGCCCCTCCTTCAATCGTGTCTGTAAGCCACGCCCCGCAGGGCTGCACTTGGATGGGCTGGGGCTTGGCAGAGGCCCTGGTCGGCCGCGCAGTCCCATGCACAGGCAAAGACACTGCGGTGACCTGGCCGGCAGCCCAGTTGCGCGCGCGGTCCACAACGCCCCAGAGGCCTGGTGAGCGGGACTCCAAAAGCCCAGCTGCGCACTCGTGAGCAGGCAGCAGCGCTGCTGCGGCCCAGTGGGCAGGTCGCCGAAAGCCGGTCCCGCGCGCAGGCAGCAGCGCTGCGGTGGCCTGGCGAGCAGGGCGCCAAAAGCCCTGTAGTGCGCCGGCGAGCAGGCAGCGGCACCGGCGAGGCCCGGTGGGCGGGTCACCGAAAGCCCAGCCTCGCACTTGCACGCAGGCAGCGGTGCCGCAGCGGCCTGGTGAGCAGGGCACCAAAAGTTCAACTGCGTGCTGGCAAGCAAGCAGTGGTGTGGTGGCGGCCGGGTGGGTGGGGCGCCGAAAGCCCAGTTGCACGCTGGCAGCGGCATGCGGAGGCCCGGTGGGTGGGGCGCCGAAAGCCCTGTGCGCACAGGCCGTAGCTCGGGCGGCAGCCGCTCTATGCTCCCGGCTCTATTGAGACTGCCAGATTCACTCTAAGCACGTCCAATGCAGCTATGCCCACTCAAGCCCCAGCCCTCACTCTTAAGAGCCCTGTCCTCAGAAGGCGCTCCTTCACAGTCAATCTCCGTAAATCAGGGGTGCTGAGCTGTGGGCTGGTGCCCTGCTCTCACCCTGCCCGCCGGGAAGTGCAGCCGCCCTGCTCCACAGTCCCTGTTCCCCTTTAGGCTCTGTGATCTGATTAGGGCACTGTGTATTGTCCCTTGAGTTCGGATGTTAAATTGTCCACAGTCTTGTGGGGATTCCACGCTCCCTAGGTCTCGGCTTCCAGCCCACCCTCGATCCAGCTCCACTTTGACCGCAGTCCCCCAATCCCCCTTTGTTTTTGACAGCCCCGAGCCGCGCTCCGAGTCTCTTTCCCCGAACCGCTGCTTCCCTTTTCCTCTCCCGCTCTCCCCTTTTTTCTCTAAACTTTGTGTGTTGTTCTGTGTGTGTGGTTCTCTTAGTTGAGGTTTCTTCTCAGGGTTTCCCCTGTGGATTCCCCTCTGTTCACAAGGCCCTTCCCAGGCAGTTATCGGTGTTCTCCTCTCATGCCGCCATCTTGGATCTCCCCAAATGTTCTTTTATAAGCATTTTCTTATTTATATAAGCAAAAAAGAAGTGATCATCTTTTTTCCGCCCACCACTAAAATGTCCCTGTTTTTTTAACAGAAGGAGTAGATATCCTTATACCAAAAGGAAATTGACTTCAAGAAATATAGCCTGTTTCCTAAAGATTTAGCTCTAAGACAGGTTTTCTTTCCTTTCTTTATTATCAAAACAATAATACATGGTCACTGTAGAAAGTTCAGAAAAAAAAACAAAACAATAAGGAAATTAAAATTAAAATTTTTCATTCCTTTTTTTCCCTATGTAGATAATGAATTTGTCTTTTTTAATTCAGCTATTTATACTTTAAAATTAAAATAGGAACATCGTTTTTCACTTAATGATATATCTTGAATAGGTGCATAACTTCATAGTATTAACATTCTGTAGTTTAGTAATCCTTTACTGTTCACGCTGACATGTTCTAATTTTTCAAAATTATAAAGAATGGTGCAGTAAGCATCTTTGAAATTAATATTGTCTGAATCCGTGATTACTTAAGACAAATTCCTATAAGTGAATTTCTTAAAGAATTGTATCTTTAAAGCTTTTAATATATATTTATAACAAATTGTGTCCCATAATGATTGTACCAGTTTGTACTTGCATAAGCAGTTTAAAAGAACACCCATTGTTCTAAGCTTGTACTATTTCCAAAAATATATTCCCTGGTGTGACAGATAAAAATTATACTTTGTTTTTATTTTTTCCTAAATCCATTTGGTTCTTTTTTTTTTTTTTTTTTCAGTCACACTACTCATGTTTTCTTTTTGTTTTTCAAGAACTATATTATATATTAACTATGATAAACTTGCTTCATTATATGTTGCTAACATTTTCCCAGTATATCACTTACTTTCTAATTTTCTCTGTGGCATTTTTTTGGTGTATAAATGTTTTTTATCTTTTTGAAATCAAATCATTCTTCCTTTATGGTTTATGCCTTTGAGGTAAAATTATATAAATATTCACTAATATTTTTCTGATATTTTATTTGTTTACATTAAGTCATTAATCTAGCTAGATTTCATTTTAGTTTAAGGTGTGAAGAAGTCATCTATTTTTTCCAGAAGGTCAACAAGTTGAAAAAGTGCTTTTCTTACCTGAGCATCATATTTCACAGCAGCACAGAGCAGAGCAATGGCATTCTCCTCACAAATTCCTTGCTTGATAGTTTGTTGGCAGAGCTTTTTCAAACAATTTTCTCTATAAAACGTAGCCAAATCTAGCAATCCTGGAAGAAAGAGATATTTACTAGGGGGTGTGATTTCAAGCATCCTGATTTAAACTCATGCAACCTTTCACAGATAATTCTGACATTATTTTGAATATATTCCTTAAGAAAAGCTGAATAAAATTAGACTTATGCTGACTTACACTCTGAGCGAGTGACTCTACCTAAGAATGTAGCTGGACTAAGCAAATAATATATAAACAAGGAGTTGTGGAGAAATAGGTGCACAGTGAAAATGGCTTTAATATGTTTTCCAGAAATGCCACTCTAGTTATTTGTGTGCCTGCATTATCAACATCTGCTTCTGGGTCATCTCCATCAGCATACACACAGGCTATAATTGTGCTCATCTTTTTTAAAAAGACGAGAAAAAAGAAAAACCTTTCATGGGCACATGTTTGTATCCTGTCATCCTACCCCACTTTTCTGCTCCTCTCAACAGCAAACCTCCAGGGGAGAGTTGCCTCTGCTTGTTGCCTCCATTTTCTCACCTCCAATTCTTATCGAAAGCCATTCCAAGCAGAATCCCATCCCTCTACTCCCTGATATCACAGCTGTGATTGTCACTAATGGCTTTCACAGGGCCAAGTCCAAAGGGCTACTATCCAGTTTCATCTTCCTTAATATTGACACAGAAGTTGATGTGGTTATGAAATGCTTTGTTACTTGCTTGTGTTTTTCTTCTCTTTATTTACTATTCAGTATCTTGGCTAGAACACTTTTCCTGAATTCTAAATTTTGGAGTGCCCCAGGGCTTAATCATTAGTTTCTACTTCACTTACTTCCCTAAGTGATTCCAGCCCCATGATTTTAAATGCCATTTATAAATATTGATGACTCCTGTTATAATTTACCCCAAGAGACACTATGAAGTACTCTAATCAGGATTGGTCAGTTAGCATCTGAAAGACCCTTGTCAGGAACTTCAGATATTACTATGGACATCTTCATCAAAGAGTGCTAGGACTACTTTGCCATTGGTGAAATGAGTAGTGTTTGGAATGTGGAATGGTTAGAAATATTGTGAGGGTCCTTTAACCCTTGCATGAATGGCATTTAAGCACCAATAGCAAAGAAGTCCTGCACCTAGATAAAGCTGCCACCTGATCAAAAGGTTAGCTGAATCTTGCTAATAGAAGTTCACCTTTCATGCAATCTACCTCACAGAGGACATAATGAACGGAGAACTGGGATTTCATCAGTCTTACAACATTAAATCTTTTTTTATCTGTCTGCTAATAAGTTTTGTTCACGTGAAATGATTTGGTTGGAAACTTACTTTCACTGTAACATAACAAACATAAAAGTTATGGAAGAAAGGCCTATGGCCCATTGGAGGATACTAAATTCTTTTTTATTAATTGTTCAATTTATTGGGGTAACATTGCTTGGTAAAAATTACATAGGTTCCAGGTATACAATTCTACATTACATCATTTATATATTGCATTATGTGCTCACCACCCAAAGTCAGTTCTCGTCCCATCACCATATATTTGATGCCCCTTGAAACCTTAAAAGCTGTGTATGTCAACTGCGTTTGGTCAGTTTTCAACAACTCCCAAACTCTTATCGATGGCTCTATACACTCCTGAGCTTCAGGCTCACATCTACATGTACTCAGAAGAACTGCCGTAAGAGAGGACCCCGCCCTGAGTCCCTGCTCAAGAGGACCCTGCTCTGTACCTCCTTCAGACACACACACCAAAAGTGTGGCCAAGTAGCCATGTACCCACTCACCCTTAGACCATAGTCTGGGTACCTAGGACTCTGGGATTCTCTACCTAATTAGTCCTGAGGGTACATGTGTGTGTATTGCCTTCCCTCCAAACCATGTTACCAGTGTGCAGACCCCCAACCCCAAGAGGTGGCCGAGTTGGGCGTGGATGAGAGCTTGGACATGCAGGCTAGGGTGCCCATACCCCTTGTGATACAGGATATAGCTGGTGGTGGGAAAAGAAAGGCAACAGGCTGCAAGCTGGAAGCCGGAAGCCCATCCCTCCTATGCCACTGTTCCAGTACTGAACTCCCAGCAGTCTTCCAACTTTAAATTCTAACTAAAACTCAAACCTAAAACTCAAATGTATAATTCTCAAAGTATGAGGACTGAACATCTTTTATCTGAAGTTAGCTTGACATATAACTTTAAGTTTTTAGACATGATACGTAGCCCTTCATTAGCACTCTTGCTCAGGGCCCTGCAAATGATAGGAGTGGACCTATAAAATAACTGCCATTTGAATGTGTAATAAAGCAGCTCAAATTCCTTTGACTTTTAAAACTCAAGTGCAACACCTCTCCATCTTCCTCATCTTAGTGAATGATACTTACATTAGCCCAGTCACTCAGGCCAACTATATCCAGGCAGTCATCCTTTCTTTCCCTCATAGCCCACATCCATCCATCGACAAATCCCATCAGCTTCATCTTTGAAATATATCCAAAATCTGATCTCTTTTCAACATCACCACTGCTATCCCATCCTAACCCAGGGTACCATCATCTCAAACCTGAATGATTATAATTACCTTTTAAAAACAAATCACAGGGGAAGCTGGGATGGCTCAGCGGGTTAAGCGCTTGCTTTGCAGCCCCGGAGACCAGGGATTGAATCCCGGCTCCGGTCCAAGTGGACCCATTTGCTGAACTGGGGTGTGCCCCCAGTTCAGTTCTTACCGGGGCCTATGTGGGAGCCCCCAGCCCAGTTCCTGCCCTGCGCAGCCCTGCGCCCACCTGTGGAGTGAAACTATATGAAAAACTAATGCTGTCAACTATGGAGACTGCTCTGGGCCCTCCCCCTTCTCTCTGTCTCTCTCTATCTGTCTCTCTGTCTGTCAAAAACCCATTAAAAAATAAATAAACAAACAAATCACATCACTCATGTGATAGAAGCTGATTGTTGCATCCCCACTCCACAAACACACACAAATCCATTCTTCATTCCTTCCAAAATCATAAAATATTTAGATAAGCCATGCACATATTGAGATGACCACACTTTCCCCAACCTCCCTCCTATGCAACTATGCAACTGGATTATGGCCTTGGTCAGCTCTGTTCTATGGTTTGAAATAAGTGGAACTTCCAGGACCCTTCTGTATGAGACACTGGAATTTGCCCTCTGCCCCTGTGACACTGTCCCTTACTCTGTCCTGCTGCCTGTAACACAGATGCAGTCTTGGACCCTAAGAACAGTCTACAGATAGGAATGTCCTATACTGTATCCCTGTGTGAGAGAAAGAAACTATCTTGTGTAAGCTACTTTTTTTTTTTTTCATTTTACTATTAGAGTTAAAGCAAATCCTAAATAACACAACCTTTATGCTCAAAACGTTCCAAGGCTTGCCATCACACCAAGAATAAAACACAAGTTCTTCACCATGGCCTCCAAGGTTATGCATGATCTTGCCCAAATCTGTCTGACTTCAGTTCCTACCACTATCAGTCCTGCTCAGACCACTCCAACCACCCTGGCCTTCTTCCTCTTTCCCATCTGCTAAATTTATTCCTGTCTCAGACCATAGCACTTATTATTTCTCATGATTAGAGTACTCTTTCCTTAGCTATCTTTATGGCTTGCTCCCTCATGCCTCCTCAGGTCTCTGCTCAATGTACTTCTCCATGGAGGCCTCCCTTAACCCTCCCAATTGAATGCTTGTATTTATTTGTTTAGGGCTGGTCTCCCTCATCTGAATACAAGCTCCACAGGGGCGGGACCTTAGTCTGCCTCCTCACAGACATGGAAAGGAGCTGCAGCATACAGTGGGTATGCACACTAAAATGTTTGTGAAAAGAAGGAGGAAAAACAATAAAACTTTAGAAATCAGACTTTTGTTTACCTGAGTAAAATTATAATAAATATTGATCTGGTAAAAAGTGTTACTGGTTTATACATATAAAATGAAATGTTTAATTTTAAATTTTTGGGGTTGAACTCATTTAGTTCCTTATAGAAGAAATTCCTTACTTTCTCTGCACCACTGGCACTCAATAGTACTGACAAATATAAACTGAAATTTAGTTTGTAGTTTGTTTGTTTTTTTAAGATTTATTTTATTGTTTTTGACAGAAACAGCAAGAGACAGGGACAGAAAGACAGAGAGAAGGCGGAGGACCCAGAGCAGTCTCCACAGTCGCACGTCATCAGTTTTCAACATGGTTTTGTTCCACACAGATAGGCAGGAACCACACAGGGCAGGAACTGGGCTGGGGGCCTCTTGCATGGGAAGTACTCCCCAATTCAGCATATGGGTCCACACAAGCAGTCTGTGCCTGCTGGATGCTGTGTTGCTTCTTTACTGTCAGTAAGCCTGAGCTGCAGTGAATATACCTCACTCCTTTCTGGACAGAATACACCAGGCCCCAGAGGTCTGTCCCAAAGCCATCTGGGAGGTAAATTCAGTTACAGAGGCTAGCAGGGCTTATTATTATGCACATGTTATCTTTTTTTATAATGCAAACATCTTTCAGGGGAGCAGGTGTGCTAGCTAAAAGTTATGTACAATACTTATGTATAGTAATTAAGGAAGAATGGCACCTGCTCCACAGTGGTGATGGTTTGATAATTCATCTGCCTCTCATTTAATCTATCCAATCAACTTCTGTATGAAGTAGTAACATGGGAAAAGTTTGGGTTCAACACACAAAAAGAGAACTTCTCTGATTACCCTCACAGAGACTTCCTTTTAGGCTCTACAGAAACCACCTTGCCAACCAAGTTTAAGTTACCCAGCATTTTACCAACCTCTTGCTAAAGTTCGGTGGCAATTACCTACTGCCTCCTCAGGGGGAAGGCTGATGCTGTCTGTGTACAGGTATTCCAGGAAGGCCCGGTAAACAGGATATGAAAATTCACTCATTTCTACAATATCATCCTCACTATCTTCCAATGAAGAACGAAAATGCTCACACCTAAAGTAAGAAAAATATGTCAGGTCTTAGTTTCTGGGCAAAAGAAAACAACCACAAGAGCATATCCTTCTGGGGCTCAAAGGGGAAAAAACTAATAAGGAGAAAGGAAAGAAACACCACACATGACACTCTCAAGTTGCACACCTTCTTGTCCTTGCCCTAGCCCCTCACTTCCTCTGCTGGCCAGTTTCCAAACAACCATTAATGCAACAAGGCTGCAGATGCACAGGATTTAAACACAGACATGCACACAGGGAGGACATCATGTGAAGATTAGAGTTATGCTGTCACAGGCCAAGGAATGCCAAAGATTGCCAGCAAATCACCAGAAGCTAAGAGAATCATGAATTAGATTCTTTTTCATAGCCCTCAAGAGGAACCCATCCTATGAACACCTTGATCTTAGACATACAGCCTCCAGAACTACAAGAGAATAAATTTCTGTTGTTGAAACCCCATTTGCAGTACTTTGTCACAGCAGCCCTAGCAAACTCACACACACACCACCTTTATGAAGGTTTATAGGCTATATGTAATAAGAGTGAACAAATGTTGTGTAGTCTGACCTTATAAGAGGTGAGACTAAAATGCTATATTGAGTTTATAAAGGGTGTCCCAAAATTCACGCAAGAAGTAATTTTGATAGAAAACACAGGTTTATAATTAAAAATTGTAAATTTTCATTGTTCAGCAATGAAAACACGTTGTTCTTTCATGTAGCGCTCCATTTTTAATAACCCTGAACTGTCAGCTGTCATGCTGTTTTTTTTGTTGTTGTTGGCAACACTTTACCACACAAATGACGCAAAATTCAAATCTTATGTGAATTTTGGGACACCCTTAAGCAGTAGAATTTGAATATCTGTAACACAACAGCATGGTGATTTTCAAAATCATTATGTTAAAATAAATAAATAAATAAATAAATAAATAGAATAAAATAAAATAAAAGAAGCCAGGTACAGAAGAAAACATACGGTATAATTCCATTTACATAAACTTCTAGAAAATGCTGGTTAATCTATAGTGACAGAAAAAAAATCGGTGCTTGTGCCACAGCTGGGACATGAGGGATCTTTGAGCAGTGATAGAAACGTTCCATATCTTGATTTAGGGCAATGCTTTCACAAGTGAATTCATGTCAAAGCTCCTGAAATGCATACTTTAAATTGATACAGTTCATTCATCAAAAATAATACATTAATAAATTTGATTCTTTAAAAATCTGTGTTAGCTTTATCCTAGACCTTGTTGCTCTGGGAAAGCGTTCTCTTCCCTTTTTCAAGCATCTAAAAGTTCGGTAGCCCACAGCTGACTGAGGAGAGTGATGATGCTCATGGATTGAGCCCAGTTCCTAGCTAGGGAATTTACTTGTGTCAAAGCAGTCTATGAAGTGCTTAAAGAACACGAGACACTCATGCAGTGGTGGCTGGCTGCTCTCTGACATCAAGGTGGGCAGACTGTTTATAAAGTCTTCTCAGGAAACCTACAGTACTTATTCCTTGAACCATACCCACAGAACTCCTTTTTTTTATTTTTTATTATTGTTTCTGACAGAAAGACAGATAGAGATAGAGAGAGATACAGAGACAGAGAGAGAACTGAACTGGGGGAACTCCCCAGTTCAGCATATGGGTCCGCAAGGGCCGGGACCGGGATTTGATCCTCAGTCCCTGGTGCTGCAAAGTGAGCACTTAACCCATTGAGTCATCCCGGCTTCCCCGCCACAGCACTCCTTGCATCGGCCTTTATTATTTCTTGTTCTGTGTATAATGTGTTCCCCCTAACTGTGCTATATGCTCATAAGAACAAAAACTGCATTACATTTTTCATAATTACTGAAGTATCTAGCATAGTCTCTTGGATTAACAAATAATAAATGTACTTACTTCAATTCTCAAAATAAATGATTCCTTACCTAATTTTGAGAAGGACTTTGTGTGCATAAATGTACTTCCATCTACCAGAAATTTCAGATCTGCGGTGTTGGGGTTGTCAAATTCTCTCTTCAGTGACTCAGCCACTGTGAGGTGGTTGTCGAATTCTAAGGGAGTAATAATACCAGTGTTTCTATAGTTAACTACAGACACAGTGAAAATAAAGACTTCAATATAACATTGCTCTGTTTACACTCATGAAAATACCAATTTTTCAAAATACTGACCAACTGAGCAATGTTTTTTCCCTAAATATAGATGTGCATCTCTGTAATCATTAAGAGTTAGAACCTCACACATATTAGGCTATAAATCTGGCAAAACAACTAAAAAGTCCAAAACCACTTTACTAAATGAAATTTTTTAATATTTGAGTAAATTTATTAGCTTAAAAGAAAAGATACAGTTTCTCAAATTTTAAAAAGTCAAATAAAAATACTTTTAACTTAGTATGTATTATTTGTCCATTAAAGGGAAATAAATTATATGATACTTCACTTAACAAACTCCTTCCTGTCAAAATAAGAGCACCAGAGTTCTCTTCCTAGTTTTTAAGCTATTAATATCATTTAACTAGGCAGTGATCAGCTCACCTACAGACAGGAGGCGCCAGGAGACGGCAGGAGTGGCAAAGCAGGCAAACACATCATCCGTGCAGGAGAAATGGGTGAGGTGAGGCAGGATCACTGACTGGCCCCGACACTGGCCCCACATGTACACGTGGCCCCCCTGGGTCTTGGCAGCAGATGTGTGGGCAGAGTGGCAGGCTGCAATCTCTATAATTCTAAATTCACAAACACCAAGTAAACAGAAAATAAAATGATTGATCTCTCCTTAGGTTTAACTGATTTAAAAAACAAGACTTACATACCTAATGTCCCAAATTTTCAGACAATATACAGGTGTTTACTTAGAAGCTATACTTCAACATACTTATGACTCATGAAGATCTTGTTACCGCTTCTCACAAGTACCTTCCTGTTTCAAAATTCAAGTACAATTCAAGAGAATAAAGATCAAAAGGTAAAAAGATGATGTAATTTTTTTTCTTAAAACATTACTTATCAAATCAGGGCTCTCCAAATTATGGCCCGCGGGCCAGATGCGGCCCGCAAGGCCCTCTCATCCGGCCCATGGAGACCTTTTAATCTGAATAAAATAATATTAAATAAATAATTAAAAACAACATCTATGTTTTGATTCTTTTTTATTTGGACCTCGAGTGTGTAGTCAGCCCCCAAACTGCTGTTTGATAGTTAATGCGGCCCGCGGGCTGAAAAGTTTGGAGACCCCTGTTAGTAGATAATAGTGTTCAGCCATCTTGACCCATGTTCAATAAATATTTACATCAAAATTTCACCAATTTTAAGGTTACATGGAACACGCTATAGATTACTTTAACTCACACTGCAAACAGTAAATTCAGTAGTTCTAACTCATTGGATTATGTCATCCAGAACTCAAGAGTCCAGTTTTCTGGGATCAATATAGGTTAAGACCCTAGTGCAGTAAGTTCATGATTGCTAGGGAGGTACGTTTCAGGACACTTCCTAATGGAAAACACTGTTTCTATTAATTTGGAAATAATTACTTTGCTCTAATAAGCCACCACACAGATTCAAAGAAGACAGTAAACTGTTTTACCCCAAATAAGGTTGCCATCTTGATTTAGTCACAATGGTACTAGCATCTTCAGTGATTTAGGCTCAAAACTTCAGAATAATCTTTATTCTTCCTCCTCACTTGCTAGAATATCCAGTTGACAAATAACATAGGTCCTTTGTAAATTATCCCATCTACCACCACCCTAGGTTAGACATACCTCACATCTGAACCAATATAACAAGAGACTCCTAGGTCTCTCTGCCTTAGATCTTCTGTCTCCCCTGATGCAAATTGCAATGCTGGCAGGTTAATAACCCTCCTGAAACACCATTCTCATCAGTGCCCTGAAACCTTCAGTGACTTCCCACAAGATAAAATCCAGACATGTGACATTAAGGCCTTCCATAATTTGGCTTCCACCTCGGTCCAGCCTTTTTCAAAACACTTTTGCCCACACACGCTAAGTTTCAACAAACAGATATACTCTCTGTCCTTCAATGTCTTTATTCACAAAGTCATTACTCATGAATGTTCTTTCATTTCTTCCTACCTTAAAAATCTACCCATATATATTTTAAAAGATTTGGGAAAGCCGGGATGGCTCAGTGGGTTAAGCGCTCACTTTGCAGCACCGGGGACCAAGGATCGAATCCCGGCCCTGGCCCATGCGGGCCCATGTGCTGAACTAGGGAGTTCCCCCAGTTCAGTTCTCTGTCTGTCTCTGTATCTCTCTCTGTCAAAAACAATAAATAAATAAATAAATAAAAGATTTTATTTTATTGTTTGAGAGGATAGACAGAGAGAGACAGAATGGGGGAGGAGGGCCCAGAGCAGATTCCATAGTTGTACATCAATAGCTATGACATAGTTTCCTTCCACAGAGGTGGATGTGGGGCCATGCAGGATGGGAACCAAGCCAGCAGCCTCCCACATGGGAGGTGAGAAACTTTGCCACTTTGTTACCAGTTACATTGCAGTTCAGCATTTGGGTTTACAAGGGCCAGGGCCAGAATTTGATCCCCACACCTCGTGGTTACAAGGCAAGTGCTCAACATGTTGAGCTATCCCAGCATCCCTACCCATATTTTAAGTTCAGTTTAAACAGCTCCAAAAGCTCTCTTGCTCACTTGAATTCTTGGGGTACTTCCTATCCACACCACCCCTGCCTGGCCTTGTTATCTTTTCAGGTGTATTGATATATGTCTTAACTATTCAGTTAGATTACAAGTTTATCCCAAGCTGAATCACTAGCTTATTTCTCTCTCCCTAAGTACCCCGTACAGTGTTTTACTAAATACAATTTGTAGATCATTTTATTAACTAATTGGGAAAGACTGAACAAAACAGAGCAACTGAGGGTTGGGTAAGACCCCATTGACGAAGGCTAGCAATTGAAGGGTGGAGATATTCCTCTATCATGTGCTTTAACTAGATGTTTCCCAATCAAGGAAACAGGCTGGTCATCGTGCAACCTAGAGATTGCTATGGCGGCTTGCCTTAGAAGGCTGAGATAGTTTTTATGTGTAGCCCAAGTAATTTCACTGATTTACTAATGGATAGCTCTCAGCTCTTAAAAACAACCCAAGAGTACTGGAGGAAAAAAGGCTTTGATGTCCCAGAACAGAGAGTCTGGATGTTGGAACTAGGTTTAAAACCTAGCTCTACCACTATGCTGTATAACTGTGAGAATATCACTGAGGCTCTAAGAGTCTCAATTTCACATTGGAAGGCCAGTATATGTAAGGCCAGTAAATGAGAAAATGCTTAGCACCAAGCACAATGTCTTGATATACAAATGGTAGCCTAACAATAGAGGTTGCTTAATATTATTACTTCTACTCAACATTTTAAGTGCCAAAGCCTCCCTAATACAGAGTCTATGTATTTTTTTTTTAAGATTTATTTTGTTTTTGACAGAGAGAGAAAGAGAGACAGAGAGAGAAGGGGGAGGGCCCAGAGCAGTCTCCATAGTTGAGCTTCATCAGTTTTCAACATAGTTTCATTCCAAACAAATGGATTAGAAGGGCTGCTCAGGGCAGAACCGGGCTGGGGGCCTTCCGTATGGGAGGCATGCCCCCGTGAGCTGGGGGCTGAACAAGGAGCTTCCCACATGGGAAGCTCATCCTGGTGAGAACTAAACTGGGGGCCACACCCCAGTTCAGCATATGGGCCCACATGGCCCTGGGGCTACAAAATGAGTGCTTAACTCACTGAGCCATCCTAGCTTCCCCAAGCCTATATTTCTAATGATCAATTCAGATTAGTAAGCCCTTTCCTATTTGCATGGTTAAGTCAGTCAAATTGGCTCAAATGTTTAATACAGTGTTTTACAAAAGAATCATGCCCATATGGGCAAAGTGGTCAATACTATTTGGCTTTTCAATAAGCAGAAAATAAAGAAAAAGGAAACAGGAAATAGAACACAAATAGTCAAAGAAAAGTGCATCTACTATTACTATCTAACTTCATATCTTATACCTACCTGTGAGGGTAGCAACATACTTAATTTTAGATGGTTTGATGTGGTAGGCAGGACATGGGCTGGAAGTCAGATAGTAGTATGTACAGGCCAAGTTACTTAAATTCTCATAATCTATTTTTATCATCTTGGAAAAAAAAGGAAAAAAAGGTGAAGGGAACAGAATACAATGTAGCAATCATCTCATAGGGTTGTGGTGAAAAGTAAATAAAGTAAGCTACACAGCACACGCACATTCAAAAAACGTGACTAAAAAGTGTTCAACAACTACTTCAGGAATCATTGGACCTGCCTAAAGGAGCTCATGATTTATTTGAAGAGAGAAATGACACATCTATGAAACTGCAAATAATTCCCAGATAACATAATAGTGTAGCACTGAGCACAAGTGCTCTGGTGAATTAAAGGAAAACACCTAGGGACTCTTCATGGAGTATTTAAAGTAAAATGGAATGCAATTGGGCCACACAAGCTTTGGATAAATAAGGCAAGCTGTGGATAAATAAGGACATATGAGGCAAAGAGAAATATATGTACAAATGTGTAGGCATAAGGTAGAAATAACAAGACTGGACAGGCTCCAGTATTAAGAGGACCTATCCAGAACAGATGAGCCATTTTGGGGAGCAGAGAGCAATGAGGTTTGCTAGAAATTGTGGTGTCAAGCTTGAAGTCAAGGCTGAAGGAATTAGATATGATCTGATGAGACAGAAAAATGTAAAAAAGCTTTGTAAACAGGGTCATGATGTGATGAAAATGGTGTTCTTAGAATAATCTGGCAACAGTGTGCAACACATACTGAAAGGGAAAGAATAGCCTGGAAGGTAAGCTGGGGAAGGCTGGTGGGTGCGCAGATGTCATATTCAAACCATAATGCCAAGGAAGAATTGAGTGGCATTTGATATCAGCAAGAGGATGGAGAGGCATCAAAGATGGCCCCAGAGTATAAGTCTCAGAAAAGACCAACTGGTCAGTCATGTTTCCTATCCTGGTTAGTTATTTTCTCAATTCTCTTATTATGCTTTCATTTCCAGGAGTTCCTTTACCTAGATTGAACCAAGATCAATTGGATAACCTAAATAGACCAATCAACAGTACAGAACTTGAAACAACTATCTAAAACCTCCCCAAAGGCAAAAGTCCTGAACCAGATTGTTTTACCAATGAGTTTTATCAAGCATTCAAAGAACTAATGCCCATCCTCCTCAGACTACTCCAAAAAATTGAAAAGGAGGCAATGGTTCCCAACTCATTCTATGAAGCCAATATTTCCTTAATACAAAAACATGGGAAGAATAATACCAATAAAGAAAAGTATAGACCAATATCTCTGATAAACACTGATGCAGAAATCCTAAACAAAATATTAGCAAATAGAATACAACAATTCATTAAAAAGATTATACATCGTGATCAAGTGGGATTCATTCCTGGAGCACAGGATGGTTCAACATATGAAAATAAATCAATGTAATACAGCACAAAAACATATTAAAGAATAAAAACCATAAGATTATCTCAATTAATGCAGCAAAAGCATTGGGCAAGATACAA
This sequence comes from Craseonycteris thonglongyai, assembly GCA_004027555.1. Lineage (NCBI taxonomy): Eukaryota > Metazoa > Chordata > Mammalia > Chiroptera > Craseonycteridae > Craseonycteris > Craseonycteris thonglongyai. The sequence continues at coordinate 7,407 of PVKE010025233.1, read as the reverse complement.
CACCCATTTATGACCAAAACACTGAATAAAATGGGAATTGAAGGAAAGTAACTCAATATAATAAAGGCCTTATATGACAAACCCTCAGCAAATATTATACTGAATGGGGAAAAGCTGAAGCCTATTCTCCTAAAATCAGGAACAAGACAGGAATGCCCCATCACCACTGCTACTCAACATAGTGTTGGAAGTTCTAGCCAGAATAATCATGTAAGAGAAGGGAATAAAAGGTATCAAATTGGAAGAAAAAAAGTCTAACTGTCACTCTTTGCAGATGACATGATCCTTTATATAGAAGATTCTATAAGAAATCTATTACAAACAATATACAAATACAGTAAAGTTGCAGGATATAAAATGAATGTACAAAAATCAACTGCATATATATATATATATGCCAACAATGAAACATCAGAAAGAGAGGTGTTAAAATCCATTCCTTTTGCAATTGCAAACAAAAAATATGTAATACCTAGGAATAAATCTAACAAATAATGTGAAGGACTTATACACTGAAAACTGTAAGACATTATTAAAAGAAATTAAAGAAGACACAAAGAAATGGAAAGATATTCTGTGTTCATGGATTGAAAGAATCAACATATTTAAAATGGCCATATTACCCAAAGCCATATACAGATTCAACATGATTCCCATCAAAATCCCACAGACATTCTTTCAAGAAATAGAGTTTCTTTAAGATTTATTTTTATTGTTTTTTGACAAGAGAGACAGACAGACAGACAGAGACAGAGAGCAGGGAGAGGGCCCAGAATAGTCTCCATAGTTGACAGACAGCATTAGTTTTCCACATAGTTTCACTCCACAGTGGGTGTAGGGCTGCGCAGAGCAGGAACTGGGCAGGGAGCCTCCCACATAGGCCCCGGCAAGAACTGAACTGGGGGCACACCCCAGTTCAGCACATGGGTCCACCTGGGTCAGGGCTGGGATTCGATCCTTGGTCTCCGGGGCTGCAAAGCAAGTGCTTAACCTGTGAACTATCCCAGCTTCCCCTCAAGAAATAATTTTTTTTTTTTAATCATCAAATTCGTATGGAACCACAAAAGATCCTGAATTACCAAAGGTATCCTAAGAAAAAAGAATAAAGCTGGGGGTATCTCACTGCCTGACTTTAATCTGTACTACAAAGCTTCAATAATCAAAACAGATTGATATTGGCAGAAAAACAGATATACAGACCAACAGAACAGAATTGATAACCCAGAAATAAACCCACAAATGTATGGACACATTATATTTGAAAAAAAAGAAAAGAAAAATATACAGTGGGAAAAAGAAAGCCTCTTCAGCAAATAGTGCTGGGAAAATTGGAAAACCACAAGCAAAAGAATGAATCTGAACTGCAATCTGTCACTATATGTCAAAATTAACTCAAAATGAATTAAAGACCTCCAAATTGGATCCAAAACAATAAAATGCTTAGAAGAAAACATTGGTACTAAACTTACAGACCTGGGGTTTAGGGAGGAATTTATGAAACTGATCTCAATGGCAAGGGAAGTAAAGGCAAAAATAAATGAATGGGTCTTTATCAAACTAAAAAGCTTTTGCACAGCAATGGAAACTATCAACAAAGCAAAGAGATGACCAACCAATTGGGAGAAAATATTTGTAAACAATGCCTCTGATAAGGGGCTAATATCTAAAATATATAAAGAACTTGTAAAACTCAACAACAAAAAACAAGCAATCCAATTTAAAAATGGACAGAAGACCTAAACTTTTCCCATGAAGACATACAAACAGCCAACAGATACATGAAAAAATGCTCAGTATCACTAGCAATTAGGGAAATGCAAATTAAAACCACAACAGGATACCACCTCACACCTGTTAGAATGGCTGTAATCAATAAGACAAGGAATAGAGCTGTGGAGAAAAAGGAACCCTCATACACTGCTGGTAGGAATGTAAATTGGTACAACCACTTTGGAAGGTAGTATGGAGACTCCTCAAAATATTAGGAATGGAATTGCCATATGACCCAGCAATCCCTCTTCTGGGTATCTACCCAAAAAATTGAAAACCTTAATTCGCAAAATTCATTGCAGCACCGTTCAAAGTGGCCAAGTCATGGTAAAACCCAGAGTGTCCTTTGAAAGATGACAGGATAAAGAAGTTATGGTACATTTACCCAATAAATTTACATGCAAAAAAAGGAAGGAAGAAAGGAAGGGAGGGAAAGGAAACAAAACAAAACATCAACCCCGCACGGTCATGACGGGGGGAAACAGTATTGGTCTGATGGCATGATGGGAGCACAACATAATAGATGTCTAAGCAATTAACAAAAGAGAAAGGACTACATTTTAACCACTTTAGTTATAAAGCAATCTAGTATTCTCTGAGAGGTGGGGAGGTTCAAGCAGCCCAACACTGTTTAGATAAACATTTAACTGCTTTGTTCTTATCATAGTTAATCACTTCCACAAAAAAGATTTTTAAAATAACTTGTGTGTATTTTCGGAAACCAGTTAAAATGACAGAAAGCCTCCTTTTCCCAATAACGTTCTATAGAAAATGTTAACTGATTAGAATACAACAGTGTTCATCTATGTTAAACTATCCACCATCAGAAAATCACAATGGAATAATTTTCAGCAATAAGCAAAGAGGAAATGCAGCTACTTGTGACATGGATGGACCTTGAAACCATAATATTAAGCAAAATAAGTCAAACTGAAAAAAATCAAGAAACATATGACTTCACTTATAGGTGAAATATAATGAAAGTAACCAAGATACAGAAACTCAGGGACACAGTCAATAGTTTAGTGGTTACCTGAGGGTAAAGGGAAAGTGAGTGGGGGAGAAAGAGGGGTGGGGGAGTAGAGAGGGGACATCAAAATACACAGTGATGGAAAGAGAGCCGAGTCTCAGTGGTGAGCACATAATGCAATGCATGGACAATGTAACATGGAATTATACACCTGGTACCTATGTCATTTTTACCAACCAATGACATCCCAATAAATTTAACAATTAAAAAATAAATTGGGGAAGCCGGGATGGCTCAGAGGGTTAAGCACTCGTTCTGCAGCCCCAGGGTCTGAGGATCGAATCCCAGTCCTGCCTGTGCAAACCTATATGCTGAAATAGGGTGTACTTCTCATTCAGGAGGTACCCAGTTTGGTTCTGGTACTGCCCACCGCCACTCGGCCCCTGGCCCAGTTCCCACCCTGTGCAGTTCCAACCTACCTGTGTGGAATTCAACCATGTTGAAAACCGATGATGTACAACTATGGAGACTGCTCTGAGCCCTCCCACTTCTCTCTGTCCCTCTCTCTGTCTCTGTCTCTTTTGAAAACAATAAAATAAATCTTTAAATAAATCTTTAATAATTAAATAAATCAATCGATATTACCATGTAAAAAAAGAAAGAAAATAAAAGAATTTAATCCCTAATTCATTTCTGAAATGTTTATTATTAAGCTCCATGAAAGAGAGACACAGCTGCCATTATAAGAGACAGGGACACTGCTTCCCAGAGAATGGCTTGTACAGCCATAGCAAAAGGCTTAGGAGGCAGAAGACTGTAGACCTGGCCTTCACTAAGCATGGTTTTTTGATGTTTATCTGGAACACTCAGCCTCACGTGGGAAGTCAAAGGTGGAGCATAGGCTTGGCTGACTTAAGCAGCTGCTACAGAAATAAGAATGAGGAGAGTTTAGAGAGAACCTTCAGGTCTAGCCTTGGGACTAAAGCCATTGCCAATGCACCCTGTCTTTGCCTAAATTCTTATTTTCCTTGATTCATACCTTGATTCATTGATTTTTTTTTTTTTAGAGTTTCTAACAACACACTGAGAAAAAAGCAAACATTTATTTTTATTTGCAAGTGCAGTTTCTGCCAATAGTGCTCACAAAACCTTTGAAGCTACAGTAAGTTTTGGTAAACTCAATGAATACTATAAAAAATACCCAGTGATAAGAAAATTACAGAAAATTTTCCATTATACTGTCAAAAATGTTTGGAATCCAAAATCCACTATTTTCTGCAATGGTTTTAAGATCTGTTCTGGTTAAAAAAGAGGTTTCCTTTTCCTTTTCTTTCTACTACACAGTCCTGGCTAAATTAATAGTCTGTTCCATGAACTCTTAGCACTGCCATTTACTGGATTTAGATTTTTTTTATTCTTACAAACTTTGAAGCCCAGAACTTCCAGCCTTATATGCAATAGGTGGTGACTATAAATTGACCTAACTTTTACTGTCAGGATATCTGGTATATTTCACACTATTTTATAGCCATCCTTAATGAGAAAAAATAATCACAACACATTCATAATAAATAGGTTTTGTGGGAGATCCAAGATGGCGGCATGAGAGGAGAGCGCCGATAACTGCCTGGGAAGGGCCTTGTGAACAGACGGGAATCCACAGGGGAAACCCTGAGAAGAAACCTCAACTAAGAGAACCACACAACACGGAACAACACCCAAAGGTTAGAGAAAAAAGGGGAGAGCGGGAGAGGAAAAGGGAAGCAGTGGTTCGGGGACAGAGACTCGGAGCGCGGCCCGGGGCTGGCAAAAACAATGGGGGATTGGGGGACTATGGTCAAAGTGGAGCTGGATCGAGGGTGGGCTGGAAGCCAAGACCTAGGGAACGTGGAATCCCAACAAAACTGTGGACAATTTAACATCCGAACTTAAGGGACAGCATACAGTGCCCTAATCAGATCACAGACCCTAAAGTGGAACAGGGACTGTGGAGCAGGGTGGCTGCACTTCCCGGCGGGTGAGGTGAGAGCAGGGCACCAGCCCACAACAGCTCAGCACCCCTGATTTACGGAGGAGATTGACTGTGAGGGAGCACCTTCTGAGGACAGGGCTCTTGAAGTGAGGGCTGGGGCTTGAGTGGGCATAGCTGCATTGGACGTGCTTGGAGTGAACCCGGTGGTCTCAACAGAGCCGGGAGCATAGAGCGGCTGCCGCCCGAGCTACGGCCTGTGCACACAGGGCTTTCGGCGCCCCATCCACCGGGCCTCGCTGCTGCCAGCGTGCAACTGGGCTTTCGGTGCCCCGCCCACCGGGCCACAGCGACACTACTGCTTGCTTGCCAGCGCGCAGTTGGGCTTTTGGTGCCCCGCTCACCAGGCCGCTGCGGCGACTCTGCCTGCGCGAAAGTGTGCGGCTGGGCTTTCAGCGCCCCGCCCACTGGGCCGCTGCGCATCACTGCGAGCGCGCCCCGGGCTTTCGGTGCCCCGCCCACCGGGACGCCTGGCAGCGCCACTGCCTGCTCGCCGGTGCGCTACAGGGCTTTAGGCACCCTGCTCGCCAGGCCGCCGCCGCACCACTTCCTGTGCGCAGGACCGGCTTTCGGCGCCCTGCCCACCGGGCCACGGCAGCGCTGCTGCCTGCTCGCGAGCGCGCAGCTGGGCTTTTGGCGTCCCGCTCACTGGGCCTCTGGGACGTTGCAGACAACGCGCGCAACTGGGCTGCCTGCGGGGTCTCCGCGGTGTCATTGCCAGTGCGCAGGACAGCGCAGCTGACCAGGGCTTCTGCCAAGCCGCAGCCCATCCAAGTGCTGCCCTGCGGGTGTGCCTTACAGATACGATTGAAGGAGGGGCAGCCAGGAGGAGGAAAGACCAGAGATCCTGCGCCCTGCCCACACTGAACCACCAGCCCCCCTGCTGAAAGAGAAATCTGCTATTGTGTCTCAGGCCCGCCCTAGCTCCTACTCACATGCCCCCACCTCTGGCCACACCTTTACTACCCTGCTATCTAACAGCTAAGACAGCAACCTGAAGTGCCCCAGGACACAGAAGCTGTCTCCTTCCCCCAACCCTCTCCCAAAATCTCCTTCTCCCACAACTGAGCCCAAAATAAAAAATAAAGAGAAGCCCATCTGATAGGCAAACCCCCAGAGGGAAAACAGACTCATGCGTAAAGCAAAAAGAACCATATCAAACACAATGCACACCTCAGAATCCAAAGCCCCTCCAGAAGATCAGGGGCAGTCTTTAGTAAAGGACCTTGCACACTTGGAATCAAATCTAAGTGAAACAATTAAGGGCTGCATTAATCAAGACACTCAAAGAGCTCACTCAATGCTGGCAAAGTACCCAGACACAGTTAAATGACCTCAACAAGAAATTTTCTGAGCAAAATGAGTACTTTACCAACAAAATTGAGAAGCTAGAGCAGAACCAAAAGGAACTCCTTGAAATGAAAGGCATCATGGGAGAGCTGAAAAAAAGAACTGACCAGCATAGGAAACAGGGCTGACCAGCTAGACAAAAGGATGAGTGAAATTGAAGATACAAACATGGAAATGTCACAGAGGGAAGAAGAAAGGGGAAGGAAAATCAAGAGAAATGAAAGAGCCCTACAAGAACTTTCTGACTCCATCAGAAAGAACAATATTAGAATAATAGGGGTACCAGAAGGAAGCGAGATGAAATCTTCTGAGTCTACTAAAACAAATAGTGGATGAAAATTTCAATAACCTGTGGAAGGAATTACAGCCCCAAATCCAAGAGGAAAGCAAAAGCCCTAACTTCCTAGACCCTAGCAGATCTTCTCCAAGGCACATTGTTATGAAGATGACAAAAATCAATGACAAAAAAAAATCCTCAAGGCTGCTAGGAAAAAAAAAACATAACTTTCAAAGGAAAACCTATCAGGCTGTCAGCAGACTTCTCAGCAGAAACTCTGCAAGCCAGGAGGGAGTGGAGCCCAATCTTCAAAATATTAAAAGAGAGAAATTTCCAGCCAACAATTAACTATCCAGCAAAATTAACCTTTAGATATGAAGGAGGAATTAAGGCCTTTACAGATAAGCTGAGGGAATTCTCCAGCTCAAAACCGGCACTCCAAGAAATACTAAAGGAGGCTATCCGACCTGAATCCAGAAATCAAAATAAATGGAGGAAAGTTGGGACAACAAAAAAATAAAAAGGAAAGAAGAAATGGATACAGGACATCCTCATATATCAATCATCACCCTGAATGTAAATGGACTGAATTCATCAATAAAGAAGCACAGGGTAGCAGACTGGATTAAAAAACAAAATCCAACCATATGCTGCCTACAAGAGACACACCTCAGCCACAGGGACAAACATACACTCAGGGTAAAAGGATGGAAAACAATACTCCAAGCAAATGGCAGTCAGAGAAAAGCTGGCGTGGCCATACTGATTTCTGATGAAAAAGACGTCAGGATTACAAAAATTATAAGACATAAATGGTCATTACATCTTGATAAAAGGAACAATACAACAAGAAAACATCACACTCATCAATATATATGCTCCGAATCAGGAAGCACCAAAATTTATAAAGCAACTACTAACAGAACTAAAAGGAGAATTTGACAAAAATACAATTATAGTAGGGGATCTAAACACCCCCCTGACAACATTGGACAGATCATCCAAGCAGAA